>CM021100.1:882724135-882869869 GCA_007115665.2 Sequoiadendron giganteum | reverse complement strand
CCTCAACCCTCAACCCTCAACCCTCAACCCTCAACCTTCAACCCTCAACCCTCAACCCTCAACCCTTAATCCCTCAACCCTAATCCCTCATGCATCAACCCTTAAACCCTAAACCCTTAATCCCTCAACCCTAATCCCTCAACCCTCAATCCTTAAATACTAAACCCTCAACCCGTATAGATTCTACCCTATACATTAGACCCTCAACCCTAATCCATCAACCCTCTACCCTCAACTCAATACCCTAAACCCTCGACCCTATACCCTCAACCCTATACCCTCAATTCTCAACCCTCTATCCTATGTATTGGATCATCAACCCTCTTTTATTTTTCTCCTCTCCTCTTCTCTTTGCTCTATCTCACTTCTCCCTCCATCTCTCCCTCCCTCCATCCCTCCATCCATCCCTCTCTACCCTAATCCCTCAAACCTATAATTTCAACCCTATACCCTCAACCCTTAAACCATTAAACCCTCAACCCTAAACCCTAAATCCTCAACCCTTAAACCCTAAACCCTTAAAACCTCTACCCTCTACCCTCAACCCAATACCCTAAACCATCAACCTTATACCCTCAATTCTTAAAATATCTACCCTAAACCATCAACCTTATACCCTCAATCCTTAAAATATCTACCCTAAACCCTAAACCCTCAACCATTAATCCCTCAACTCTTAAACCCTAAACCCTTAATGCTAATCCCTCAACCCTAAATCTCTAAACCCTCAACCCTTAATCCCTCAACCATTATCCCTCAACCCTCAACCTTAAAACCCTAACCACTTAACCCTCAACCCTTAAACCCTTAAACCCTCTACCTGCTACCCTCTACCCTATACATTAAACCCTCAACCCTCAATTCTCAACCCTCTACCCTATACATTATATCCTCAACCATAATCCCTAAACCTTATACCATAAAACCTATATAATAAACCCTATACCCTCAACCCTCAAACATAATTTCTCAACCCTAAACCCTTGAAACCTCAACCTCATCCCTCAACTCTTAAACCCTTAAACCCTCAACCCTCTACCTTATATATTAAGCCCTCTACCCTATACATTGGACCCTCAACCCTATACCCTAAACCCCTATTCATCTATCTCTATATATCTAAATCACCCATGTCTCCCTCCCTCTCTCCTACCCTCTCCATCTTTCTACATACCTCTCTCTCTCTCTCTCCATCACTCCCTCTCTCACACTCCCTGTCTCTCAGGTCTCACCCTCTAGCACCCTACCTAGGTATCTCTCTCTCTCTCTATCCCTCCCACCCTACCTAGATAAGTCCATCTCACTCCAACCCCCTCTCTCTCACTCCCTCACTCTCTCCCTCTCTCTCAAGTCTCTCCCTCCCACACCCTCTCTCTCTCTCACACACACACTCCCTATCACTCCCTCTCTCTCCCACTCCCTCTCTCTCACACTCCCTCTCTCTCTCCCTATCTCTCAAGCCTCTCCCTCTCACTCCCCTCACTCTCAAGTATCTCCCTTTGTAACCCTACCCACATAACTCTCTCTTTCTCTACCTCTCTCCCTCTCCCCCTCTCTTAGGTCTCTCTTTCCCATCCCCCTCTCTCTCTCCCTCTATCCCTCTCACCCTACCTATATAATTCCATCTCACTCCAATCCCTTCTCTCCCACTCCCTCTCTCTTATGTCTCCCCCTTCCACCCCCCTCTCCCTCTCTCAGGTCTCTCTCTCACTACCCTTACATACATATAAGAAGACATACCTACATATAGGCATACTTAGATACTTACATATATACAAGCATACATACATATTTACATACAATCTTACATACATACATACATAAATACATACACTGATACATACATACATACATACATAAAGGAACACATACATACACACACACAATGATGCATACATAGATACATACATGTCATACAAGCATACACACATACAAAGATAAAAATATATATGCATACATTTAATAAACTATCATTTAACACAAAGCAAGAAATAATGTGAGCGCATTATAATATGCTCATGTTATGTCTTTCCTAGTTAACACTTGGGCTCAAACGCAAAAAATATGTCAAAACTATGAAATAATGTGAGTGCATTATAACGTGAGTGCATTATTTATTAATTTGGATATCACCAAGCCTTAGGCTTGGTATTTTATTTGGTATACAAACCCAAAGGCTTAGAGTGCCTTCCAAATGTCCAAAGACATGTTTTTACAAATTCTACAATATTTCGCATAACCGCATTGGTGTTAAGCATTAGGTTTGCACATGCTTCAAGGTCAAACAAATCGAACACCTAGCTAATGCTAGGCTATATCTTAACTATTTAAGGATGCAATTTTTTTCACATTTTTACAATGTTAAGCCTTTGATCTTTAATTTATTTTGTTTATGTGTCTATTTTTTGGCAAAAACCAATGTTTGGTATTTTTTCTTTATAAATTAACCGCTCATCAAAATTTCAAATAAATTATATATTTAGAAACCAAACTCCATTCTACACATATTATAAATAAATTGATTTTCTATTAGATTTCAAAATTTATAGGGGTAACATGATCAAAATTCTAATTTTTAGGAAGTGTCCATTTTAAAAATTAGTAAAAAATCATATATTCATTGAAAAATTATCAGAAAAATTGGGCATAAACTACATCATGTTAGCTAATTTCTCACTAAAGTGATTTTAAAAATACCAAAAAAAAGTTAACCTTTTGAGGGGGCCACAAAAGTCCCTATGTTATATTTTTTGAAAAAAACAACACCAATTTATGTGGCTACCTCTTTTGAACCCCTTAATCTCTACCATTTAAAAAAAAAAGTAGTTTAGAAAGTAGACTCAGAGCACTACAATCCTTGTTTTTTGTTGCATCTAATTTTTTTGAGTGTAACTATCCTCAATTTCACATCCAAGGTCAGTATTTCTTAATTTCAAAAAAAAAGTGACCACTTAACACCCCATTTTTTTCCCCCATATTTTTCCACCTACCCTTCACTAGCTCCCAAAAATACGGGCTTCTATGCAAATATAAATCTACAACAATGGAGTCTTCAAATCTTCTCTTCAATCTAGCAGCATCTCCCCATCTCACTTGTAAAAAATCCCAAAGCCATCTCCCTAAATGACAAGGCATCATAATATAGAAGTTTTAGAATGAGAAAACCACTATGGTTTTCCAAAATCACAAGAAAAAACCTCTTTGGAAAACCCACCCCCCATTTGGAGAAATAATCATTAAAATAATAAAATTACTCAATGCTCACATGGCCAATGAAATTTGGTCAATTATGACACCTTCTTTGATTCTCAGTGGCTCCAATGGCTCCAAATAAAGACATGGAACAAAATTCAAAGCTTGTGGCACAAACATGCAATTTAATATGCAAGAACATGCACTCCATGTGGTCCCCACCAAGAATGGGATGTCCAAAAGGAGAATTTTCCCAATTATACCTTAGAAACATTTACCTCAACATATTTCCTCCAAAAATTGCATGTACATATCACCACAAGGGAAAATCACATTATTGCAAATTAAAATATTTATTTTCCACACAACTTTGCACTTATTGAAAACAACAAGAATAAATTAGCAATATTTTGGTGATGCAAGATTTCTAGTACCCCTAGATGCTCCTACATCAACTATTATGATGGTAAATACCCTTTTTTATTAACTATTTATCAAAACTAGACAAAAATAATACCATATCAACAAAGAATCTCTTCTCTATTGCATCTTATTTAGAAAAAATTCTAATCAATTTTTATTATTTTTCTTCACAAAATAAGAAACCTTATATTTGGTGTTGATGATGTACATTTAATAAAATATTATAAACAATAATTAATTATTGAAAAATTATATTTTTTACCACTAAAAATAGTAATTAGGAACCCATATCATATAAAAATGAATGTAGTTCCAATGTATGCACAACATGCATAATCCTTTTGGAAAAAATCCCATAAATTGCATGATGAAAAGATTTTTTTTGTAACTACAACTATTTCATAGAATATCAATTTAGTACAACCCTAATGATAGATGTTGTATTTATAATAAATAAAAAATAATGATGATAATACTAATTCAAATCCTTGAAAATTTATGCATCCATTTAGTCTAGCATGTAGGGGGATTAGATGGACTTTGCCGCATCATTATTAGAGGTTTGTATGTATTTTTAAAAACATGAAAAAATCCATTGGCATTATAATGCCCTCACGTTTGTGCCTTGATTTGGCCATTTTTGGTATTATTTTTCAACTATATATCATGGGATGCATATTTTGTGCTTGGGTATATTAAATTGAATGTTCATCAATGTGTCAACTTCACTAGTTTTACTTTGAGATATGGTAATTGTTATCAGATGAAATTGTACCCTTTTTTCAAAATAGTTCCACATTCCAATGAAACAATGGGAATGATCTAAAGATTTGGGACCTTATAGATGATATAAAACCTCCATAGAAGGTTGGTTCCTTTCTAAGACTAAGTGCATGTGTTGATCCAACCCAAAATAGGTTAAACCTACAAACTAAAATTGATATATCAATTTTTGAGGAAAATGAAAAAGAAGGAAATGTAGAAAATGAAATGATGGTGATACATTAAGACTAAGATGAGTCTCTCCTTTTCTCACAACTATTGAAAGTATGAATGAGTAAGGTGGTGTTGCCACTAATGCTTTCATTGATTTCAACACAGTTCAGGTTGTTGCAGTGAAAGGAATCAAGTGATTACAGGTGGTACATGTATGATTGAGATATTATAGAGATGTTGTGAGTACATTGAGCTATATTTATGGTGTTGCAAGTGTGTTGATATGATGATCTATCAAGTTCTTTTGAGAAAATTAATAAACAATGAAGACAGTGTTGTGTGTGTGTTCTAAATGTGCTCTGGTATTTTTCTCTGTATTTCCTCTGTGTTGATCCTATGCTTATGAAGATATGTGGTGTTGTTCATTGTAATATTTTGGTGATATATCCTAAGTTATAACTTCTAGTTTGATGAAGAGTGAAAGTTGTGTTTACTGATTTATGAATTGGTCTGGCAAAGTTGTTTGTCTATGGACTGGGAGAAATGTTTCTTCTCTGCAATCCTTTGATGGTTTGTCTCAAATCTTATAGATATGGAAGAAGGTTAATAATGGTTTTATCTATGTTTTGGAAGAAGTTTTTATGATTTGGTAATTTGGAATACTTGTTCTAGAGTTACTATGTGTGTCTACACAGTCCAGTTAGACTGATGGAAAGTGTTCTCTACATGAATATTTTTGTGGTTTTTGTGGATGAGTTTGAAGGAATATAAGAGGTGTTCTAGTATTTGCTGAAGCATGTTATGTGATCCACATTTTATCATCTTCTTGCAAACATGCATACTTTAAAGTTCATTGGTGTTTTCATTAGGTTTGGCTGACCTGGTGTCTACACGTTACATGAAAGATAAGTATCAATTAAGGAAGCATGTTATTGATCCAATATGTTGTTTTGGGTCCTGGTTAAGTATTGATTTGGTCCACTCTCATTCTTATCCACTATGGGAATGTTGAGTCATTAACCTAGTTTGAATTTGTAAAATGAAGAATGTGTAGCCGACCTTGGAGAAAGTTTCTAAGGTTGAAGATGGTATAAATGCAAGTCAAGATATTGTGAATAGTGTGTGAAGTGAGAACTATGAAATAAGTGTGAGAATTAGAGTGTGCAAATGTGAATCAAGGTAGCAGTACTTTAATGTGTTTGACTCCTGAAAGTAGTGACCCAAGGGTGTCTGCAATTCTTTGTTCAAGGCTGCCAATGTGTGGAACATGTTGTGGTGGATTTTATGTTATCTTTCTTTTTCTATAGGCAGTGACCCTCCTTTTGGACAATGAGTCCTATTTGTAGGCAATGAGCCTTGTATCTAGACAACGAGTCCTTTCTAGGCAGTGAACCCTTTGGCAATGAGCCTTTTTATCTAGTTTTGCATTATTATTATATTGTGAGTTAATTCTCATCATGGTTTTTCCCTCATTGGGTTTTCCACGTAAATTTGATGTCTCTGGTATTTTCTTCTTTTTATCCAGTATTTCATGTTAATACTTAATAATAGATTAAAGTTAATGTGGAATTGATTAAGATTAGAAGTGAATGTAATTAGATACAACCGATTCACCCCCCTTTTAGTTTTCTTGTGTAATTCAACAATTGGTATCAGAGGTTTGGTTCCTCGAAGAAAAGCTTAATCACTTGAGGTAGATCTGATGGTGTACAAGTTGTCAATCCATGTGTTTGATGGAGCTAACTATAGTGACTGGAAAGTGTAGATGAGAGGTTACCTAATCTCTCTTGGTTTCAAGACTTGGAAACATGTTGAGACAAAATAAGTTGAGCCGACAAGTTCTCCTTCTTTTTCAAATGAGAATTCTACCTATGAGGAAAATGAAAAGGCAAGGTATGCAATTTATGGTGCTTTATCTAAGACTAAGCAGAAAAATGTTATTTCATTAGGCACTACTTATGAAGTATGGGAAAAGTTGAAAGATATCTATGAAGGAAATGATAGAGTCAAATTATCAAAGAAGCTAACAATAAAGCACAAATATGAGAACTTGATGAAGACATTGCAAGCTACTTTCAGAGAGTTGATATTACTATAAATTAATTAAAAAATTAGGTTGGTACTCTGACAGATGAAGATGTAATAGAGAATATTTTGATGACCCTACTAAAGAGCTATAGTGACAAGGTTTCAGCTATTGAGGAACTGTATGATCCAAATAACTTCACTAAAGAGAAACTATTTGGCACCTTAACTACATTTGAGATAAGGAAGATTGGAAAAGAAAAGGAGAAAAAAGAAACAATCTTTAAATCCACTAAGACAAAATATGATCCAAATAGTGATGGTTCAGAGGAGTTGGAAGATAAATTTACTAGGAAATTAAAGAAAGGCACTGGTAATTACAAAGGTATGCTTCCCTTTAAATGTTTTAGTTGTGGAAATATTGGTCACTATGCTTCAAGATGTCCAATTAGAGCCATACACAAAAAGAATAGAGATAATAAAGACAAAAAGGACAAAAATTTCAAGAAATTGTATTATGTTAGAGAAGATGCTAGAATTTATGATGATGAATCTAATTTTGAGCATAATAAAGATGAGTTCTTGTTTTTAGCCTTGGAGAATAAATATGAGTCTACTAACTATGGAAGAAGTGCAAATGTAAAAGTTGATGAAGATATGCACAAAACAGTTGACATAAGTGAAGTTGAACTAGATGAACCTATCTATGGACAAGTACAAGAAGAGGATAAGGAAGAAGAAGAACATATTGAAGAAGAAGAGACTTTGGAACCTACAACTAAGATTCCTAAATATGTACAAAAAAATCATCCAGATGAATAGATAATTGGAGACAAAGGAAAAGGTGTAGAAACAAGAAGAAAAGTGGTAGTAGCTAAGGTAAATTTGTTTCTAATTTTTAAGATAGAAACTAAAACAATGTGTGAAGCATGCAAAGATGATAATTGAGTTAGAGCAATGAAAGAAGAGTTGCAGTAGATAGAGAAGAATTAGACATGGGAATTGGATCCTAGACCCATAAACAAGAATTTAATTGGTACAAAATGGGTGTTCAGGAATAAGCTAAATGAAGATGGTGAAGTGGTAAGAAAAAAATAAAGGCTTGTGTGGAAAGGCTATTCATAGGTTGAAGGAATAGAATTTGAGGAAACATTTTCTTCAGTGGAAAGAATGGAAGCCATTCAGATGTTCTTGGAATTTTTGCTCACAAAGATTTCAAAGTATACTAGATGGATGTTAAGTTTGCATTCCTAAATGGAGAATTGGAAGAAGAGGTGCACATGGAACAACTAGACATGGTTTTCTAGTTAAAAAAGGCACTATATGGACTTAAATAGGGTCCCAGAGCATGGTATGCAAGGTTGGACATATATTTCACACAACAAAGGTTCAGCAAAGGCTCTGTGGATAATAATCTCTATTTTAAAGTTGAAGGAAATAGATTGTTGAAAGTGGTTATGTATGTTCATGATATCATATTTGGAGGAAATGAAGGTATGTGCAAGAAATTTGTAGATGAGATGCAAAAAGAGTTTGAGATGTCTATGATTGGTGAGTTGAATTTCTTCCTTGGATTCCAAGTGAATCAAACTAATATGGGCATACTCATTTCACAATCAAAGTATGTTAAAGAATTGTTGAAGAAGTTTGGAATGGATGATTCCAAACCAGTCTATACCCCTATGGTGACTGGATTCAAACCCAGTGAGGATGATGAATCTCCTAAAATTGATTAGAGCACATACAAATCTATGATTGGTGGACTGTTATATCTTACTACTACTAGAATGGATATCATGCATGGAGTATGTTTGGTTTCCAGATTTCAAGTAGAACCTAAGGACACACATGTTACAACTATGAAGAGGATGTTCAAATATCTAAAAGACACTTCTAATTATGGCTTGTGGTATCCTAAGGATACTAATTTCACTTTGAATGCTTACAATGATGCAGATTGGGTTGGTTGTGTAGATGACCGAAAGAGTACAAGTGGTGGTGCTTTCTTTCTTGTATGTAGGTTGGTTTCATGGCTAAGCAAGATACAAGATTTAGTTTCTTTATCCACTACAGAGGCTAAGTATATTGCAGCAGCATCTTGTTGTACACGAGTACTTTGGATGAAGCAAACATTGAAGGATATAGGTGTGATGTGTGATGAGTCTATCCCTATCTTCTATGATAATACAAGTGTAATAAATATTTCAAAGAATCGGGTAATGCATTCAAGGAAAAACCATATATCTATCAAATGTCATTTCTTAAGGGAGAAAGTGTTCGAGAATGAAGTCAGGATTGAATATGTGTCTATAAAGGATCAGATTGTAGATATATTTACTAAGGCTCTTTCTTTGAACTAGGTGCACGTAGAGGTGCATCAGTCCAGTGGATCTATAGACTCATCATCTATTTGGACTGATGATTGAGGACTACTCCTCATGGGGAGTAGAAAGTATCATTGTTGTAGTATGAGATGTGGGTGTACTCCTAAGGGGGATTGATCAGAACTTTATATGGCCAAAAATTCATGTAAAAAAAAAAAATTATTTGCCATTGATGTCAAAGGGGGAGAGAGAATCATATGAAAAATCCTATCTATATCTGAAATAGTTGAAAGGGAAAGAAAATCTTGTAAGGAGAGTAGAGTGCAAGAATGTTCTGTAGGTTGCCTTTATCTAAAAAATAAGAAAAGAGTTTGTATGTTGTCTTTTATGGTTTTTCACATCATGTGTTGCCATTAATGACAAAGGGGGAGATTGTTGTAAGTATGGATGAGTAAGGTGGTATTTTCATTAATATTGTCATTGATGTCAACACAGTTCAAGTTATTGCATTGAAAGGAATCAAGTGATTACAGGTGGTACATGTATGGTTGATATACTATAGAGATGTTGTGAGTACATGGAGCTATCTTTATGGTGTTTTAGGTGTGTTGATATGATGAGTTATCAAGTGATTTTGAGAAAATTAATAAATAATGAAGACAAAGTTGTGTGTGTGTTTTGAATGTGCTTCGGTATTGTGCTCTGAATTTCCTCTATGTTGATACTATGCCTGTGTGGATCTGTATTATTGTTCATTGGAATCTTTGGGTAATATATCTTGAGTTATAGCTTCTGGTTTGATGAAGAGTGAAAGTTGTGTTCACCAGTTTGTGAATTGGTCTAGCAGAGTTGTTTAACTTTGGACTAGGAGAAATTTTTCTACTCTACAATCCTTTGATGGTTTGTCTCAGATCTTGTGGATCTAGAAGAAGGTTAATAATGGTGTTATCTATGTTTTGGCAGAAGTATTTGTGGTTTGGTACTCCAGAAGACTTGTTTTAGAGTTACTATGTGTGTCTGCATAGTCCAGTTGGATTGATGGAAAGTGTTCTTTGCATAAAGATTATTGTAGTTGTTGCAGATGAGTCTAAATGCATCTAAGAGGTGCTCCAATATTTGTTGAAGCATGTTATTTGATCCATTTTTTTTCATCTTGTTGCGAACATGCGTACTTCAAAGTTCATTGGTGTTTTCATTAGGTTTGGACAACCTGATGTCTACACGTTACATGAAAGATAAGTATCAATTAAGGAAGCATGTGATTGATCCAAGATGTTGTTTTGGGTCCTAGGTAAGTATTAATTTGGTCCAATCTCATTCTTATCCACCATGAGAATGTTGAGTCACTGACCTAGTTTGAATTTGTAAAATGAAGAATGTGTAGCTAACCTTGGAGAAAGTTTCTAAGGTTGAAGATGGTATAAATGCAAGTCAAGATGTTGTGAATAGTGTGTGAAGTGAGAAGTGTGAAACAAGTGCGAGAAGAAGAGTGTTTGAAAGTGAATCAAGGAAATAGTACTTTAATGTGTTTGACTCCTGAAAGTAGTGAACCGAGGGTGTCTGCAATTCTTTGTTCAAGACTGTGAATGTGTGGAACCTATTGTGGTGGATTTTCTATTATCTTTCTTTGTTTGTAGGTTGTGAGCCTCCTTCTAGATAGTGATTCCTATCTATAGGCAGTGAGCCTTGTATCTAAAATATTATATCCTTTCTCAGCAGTGAGCCCTTTGGCAATGAGCCTTTGTATCTGGTTTTGCATTACTATTATATTTTGAGTTAATCCTCATCGTGGATTTTCCCTCATTAGGTTTTCCACGTCAATCTGGTATTTTCTTTTTTTATCTACATTTCATGTTTACACTCAATAACAACTTAATATGAATATGGAATTGATTAAGATCAGAAGTGAATGTAATTAGATACAACTGATTCGCCCCTCTCATATTTCTTGTGTAATTCAACAAAAAAAACATAGGGAATTAATAAAAAAATTCTTGAAGGAATCACCAAGGTTTTTGTTTCACAATTCGTGAAGTATGTACAAAGGTTAGGGTTAAACATGCATTAAGATGGAAGGAAAGATCCATATATAACTCCTAAAATAGATAATACATAAAATACATGGACAAAAAACATATTAAAATTCATTCCATCATAGAGGAAAATAAAATAGAAGTGAGAAGAGATGAAATGTAATTTTCATTGGTTAAAAGGAATAAAGCTAGTTACGATTATAAAAAATGAATAAATTACAAGGCTTTGGTTAGAATTTAGAAGGAACTCCTTAAGAAATGAGGCTCAAACAAACTATATCCTTGAAGGAAGACATGAAAGATGTTAGAAGTCCATATGAAACCCTAGTTGTAAACCCCACCAATATGTTGATGATAAGTGCCTTCTACAAATTATATTTGAATGACTTGGAAGAATGATATAATATTAGTTTTATACCTTGCCATGCTTGAGAATTAAAGATTCATTGGTTTGAGTAAAATAATGAAATAAAAAACCCAAGAAATCTATAGACCTTAATATAAGTGACTCTACTAACATATAGGAAGATCTTGTGTGATTTAAGAAAAAAATTTCTCCAAATAACTTTTGTCTCATAATGACTCATATGTACATCATAGGTACAATAGTGATTGCAAATTTTTCATGACACCTATACCCCAGTGGCTTAAAAAAATGTCATCTTTTGCTAACACATAATTATCCTTAGTGTAACCTAATTGGAAAATGAATGTTGGTGTATTGCACACTACACTATGGGTCCCATCCTTCCCTTTGCTATTTGCATGATTGAACAACCTAGAATTCAAGACCATCCATCACAAACACTAATAATTACCTTGAACATAATAATACTACCCTTGACTACTATCCATCTCGAGAATAATACTATTCCTTCATAATTCAAGCTTTGCATCAACAAAGTTTTCCTTGATTATTTCAATCTATTCTTTTATTTATGACAATATTTTGGGCCCAAGGGTAATCCTATTTCCTAACTTATCCCAACTTATAGGAACTCAACCCTTCCTTCCAAATAATGTTTCAAATGGATTAAATTTCTATGATACTATTTATTATAATAAAAGTATTCCACAAATCCTTTAAGATTTGATTTATCCCTTTTTCCTATCTGGTTGACTCAATGTAATAAGTTGAGCATACATTTGTTTGAATTTTCAACAAGGTGACCATGGTTTACAGAAAAACTTAATGTTACATGTGTGTCCCTATTTGAGATAACCTTCTCAGGAACATTAAGAAACTACTTTACACAATTTTGACATTATGATTGGTACCTTACAAATCAAATTTTCCAATAATAAATTGATTACCCTGGTGAGTCTATCTACCATAACATTATGCTAGTTCCATCGACATAGAAAGATCAAAACTATTCCAATGTTTTTCTACTTCCACTATGGGATTTCATGAGATTTATTCAAGTACTATTGGTGATGACTTCTTGTCTTCACTCTCTGGCGTACTAGACAACTTCCTATCTTCTAGATTATAGCGGTTCCATATTAGTTAAATAATTTTTTCATTTCAGTGTGTCTTGAATATGACATCAATTTACCTTGTTTCATTCCTTAATCTCCAAAAAAATTGGTACATAGGTTCTTTCTCTGATTCATATTAGTCCATTCTAATTAAATAAAACATCTTCCTTGGACATATACCACATTTGATTCTTGAAATATAATGATTAGATATTATTGAGGAGATATAACTCCTTCATCTTAGGCATGCTAGTGTAAATAACTATTTAATTACACTTACATAAGTTTACATAGTTATTATATTTAATTAATTCCTAGGTATCATTTACTAGGCATTAGTTAATAATGGGGTCATCCCCCTTTCCATGTATTTAGGATAAAAGATTCCTTCTAGAAGATGAGTTGAATTTTCTAGAAGCCTTATCCTATCTTCACATCATTCTAGGTTGTTAGTTAGGGTTCACATGTTGTTAGATCATGACACATTTTAGAATCCTATCTCATACTAATTTTCACTCTTTCCCTATATATACAAGGAAATTGTACATTTGTATATCATTCTAGAGTAATCAAAAAATCTCAATTTCCATGCCTAAGTTGCAACACTTTATTTGTGGGTGAATTTATTCATGGAAAGGATCTATTGAAGTCTACAGCTTCATAGGATTATTCAACATCCATAATTTATACATGGTATTAGAGCTTTTCCATTGAAGATTCATCTCAGGATCAAGAAATTTGGGCTAGAGAGATTCATTTTAGGCTTGAAGGTTTTTATTACATGCTAGTTGGCTCCACCTGGGGACCAAGATAATTTTAGAAGAATATTGAGTCTAATTTGAGCTCCCGATTGTCTTCAAAAGGCCTCAAAACTCTAGGATTGCCCATTCATTCATCAAAATCAGAGATATGAACCAAGAACCATTAGAGGATTTTTTTAGGGTTTGCAAATTCATATCGTATGATCCATACAATTTATACTGTGTGGAAACTAAAATAGCTGCAAGCCAGGTTTTTCAAAAAAAAATTGAGCTTATTTCATATTGTTTGGCAAAAAAAAAATATTTGGGCTTTATATAGTTTTTTGGAAAAATATTTGGGGTGACTACATATTATATTCCATTGTTGGCATTATAAGGGTTTGATATTTTTTTATCAGCTGCACATTTTATTATTCATCGACTTTAATATTTCATTGTTAGCATTAAAATTCCTGTCGGCTCTAAAAAAAAATTTGACTTTTTAATTATAATTTATTGCAATATTAAAAAATCATTATTGCCCAAATTAAAATTGCATTTTTTTGGAGGTCACTGTCAAATATTTAACAGGCCTCTAGACTTGGTTTTTTGGCCTCATTTATTTTTGTAGAGGGTACATGGTTGGCAAGTTCTTTTTTTCAAACATTGGCAACTTGTTCCATCATCAACCGTCATTGCTTGGTTCTCATCACCATGTTGTCTATCTCTCTTACAATGACACTTATTTCCTGACCGAGCCCCCGCTAATGATTGCATTGGAAATGAGGGGTCTACTATAAGAAGCGATGCCCCCTCTACCTAGAATCTCCAACCATTTTCGTCACTCTGCCAATGCTCTTAGGGGGGTGCTTTTTTCACTACCAATAGCTTGGTGTCATATTAGTGACCTAGGGCCAAAAAAATTTTTGCCCCTAATGCTAATTTTTTGCACCTAATTAGTCTACAGGTTCTCATAGGGCAGATTTTTCAAATCGCTATAACTTTTCACCATGGTATAAAAATTGGCAAACAAGATACCATCAAAAAGGTCATTCAATGCACTATCCACTAGTGTAATCTATTTTGCATAATTTTTCTTGTAGTGAAAATGGCAATAAACTAAAGTCAACCCTCCATTTTGGACTCAAAGGCTCATATCTTCTCATCAAATTATCAAAATTTGGTGATTCTAGCGGCATCAAGAAGGTATTACAAAGTTTTCTAATCAATCCTTTACTTTCATTCAGTTTTAGCTCCAAGTGATTTGCATTGGTTTTTTCCATTTTTATCATTTCCATCATTACTTGGATATCTTGAAGATTGGAGAAAGACATCGTTTTAGTTGCACATCATATTTGGAAGTTTGTATTTGTTGTTGAAGGTAAATATATTTGTAATATTGAAGAATTGTCATAATTAGTTATGGGGTTTTCAAGTCATCCTTCATTGATCATGTTGGGAGAGGGAAACTATAGAAAATGGAGAGATTGCATCATCAACCATCTTCAATCAATTTAATTGTTGCCACATTTTTATTGTTTACTTCCCCCTCTTGATAATTGTATCTAAAATATTGCTTGGAATTGTCGAAGGTATGATGTTTTAGGGGTTATTGCCATGCATGTTGCTGATGATTTTTTCAAATCTATTGATGATTGTGTTTTCCCTCATACTCTTTCGAATAAGATTTTGGATCTATATGGAGATCCCAATACTTGACCATTCCTTGATGACCATGATTTAGAATTTCATATGCCTCTTCATTCTTTAGATCTGATACCCCATGATGATATTGTTGTGTAGGAGTTTGTTTGTTTGGAAAACTTTGAATCTTTCAAAGAGGTTGGAAAGGTTTCTTCATAGTCTCCTTCTTCTCCATTAGAGATAATTGATATACCTTCACATTTAGTGATTCCTTATCCATATTCATTGATTGAAGCTTCCATCATTCATATTCATGAGGACACATTTAGTATTCAGAACTTGGCATCATAGGATGGTTTTGTTTTAGGTATTTCTAACTTGGCTATTTCTATATGTTTGGAGAAAATTCTTGAGGGGATATCTCTCCTCTATGTATATTCTTCTTTGGAGGGTTTTCTTGAGTCTCCACTTTCCTTTTGTTGGACCTTGATTTGAGATCCCAATCTTGGTGAGACTATCTTGGAGGCACTTGATTCCTCTTTAGAGATATCATATATGAGACTTCTTCCATCTCATTTCATTATAGAATCAGAGTTTCTTTGGAATCTTCCATTAGATTGGCTTCAACCTTCCTAAGTGGTTTTGAGGACACTTCATTCTAGGGGGAAATCTAGTCTCCATCTATTCCTTCAATGGAGGGATCATTGTATTGTAGTATTTGGATCTTTTTCAACATAAATTTCCTCATAGTCTTGATTTGTCACCTTCTTCATTGATTAGGAGAGTACCTAATTTGATTGTGACTTCTTCATCTTCAGTGGAAAAGGAAACACATGATAAATTTTTAGAGACCTCATCATCATCCATATTCATCCTTCCTTCCCTCAATTCCTATCTAGAGTGGGAAGCATCCCTACATTTCCATTTGGATTTGTTTCTTCTGAAAGGGAGACAAGTTGTTTGTCGACATTGGATCATGTTTTTTCTTCAGACACTTACCATTTTTGCAAGTGATCACACATTGTGGGGGGGCTACATAGTCTCTCTCTTTCCCTCATATGTGGGGGGGATATTTATTGTATTATATCCATGTGAAATATGGTGTACTTGGGGGTATCATGGAGTCCTCCATCCTTCCTCACTTATCTACATTTCATCTCCTTTTTGGAGAGGGGTTTTCTTCCCACTAGGTTTTTCCCTTTGCTCCGTTTGTGGGAGATTAGTTGCACTTCATTCTCATTTGTATATGGGTAACTAAAATGGCCATCATGTAGTTGGGACCAATCATTCCACCTTTGCATAATCATTGCATTATCTTTTTCCCCCTAAGTTGCACTTATGGGGGGTGTTGGTGTAATTAATTATTTAATTACACTTGCATAAGTTTACTTAGGCATTATATTTAATTAATTGCTAGGTTTAATTTACTATGGATTAGTTAATAATGGGGTCATCCCCCTTTCCATGTATTTAGGATAAAATATTCCTTCTATAAGATGAGTTGTCTTTTCTAAAATACTTATCCTATCTTCACATCATTCTAGGTTGTTAGTGTTGAAAACAAGCTACACTGAGACGGGGGGTGAATCAATGTTGTGCAAAAATTAACTTTATAAAAAAAATTCAATCATAATGCATAAACATGAAGCAAATAAACACAGCACCATAACACAAGTATTTTTACATGGAAACCCTGCTAGGGGAAAACCACGGTGGATGGCCAATCCACAATATGATCTGAGTATACTCAAATGAGGTTTACAATATGGGGAATGCACTTGCATTCAGGTGCACTGCCTAGAGCTCACTACTCAAAGGGAAGGCTCAGTTCCTTACAAAGAGAATCAGATTAAAACCATTTGAGAGTTTGAACTGAGAAAAATAGCATCTACATATGCCTAATTATAGTTCTGGTTATGCACAATATTCAATCTTCTATTCTACAAACTGATTATGCAGTTTTGCTTTGTTCTACTCGCACTCACACCATAGATTCTTTATGCGCAAGTGAAAATTTACATTAGTGCTCTTCTACTATGCTCTAATTCACAATTCACATCAGCACACACTTCATACCTTATCCAAAATTATATGGATGATCTTATATATATATTTGCAACTTAAAATTCAATTACACTATGTCAAATTCAATAGAACAAAGGGATATTTACATTTGTCAACTTAAATCATGATTAATATGCAATGTGTATCCAGAAAGGTTGGCCACAACTTGGCTAGGACCCAAAAAAATATGTACGAACACAAAAATACTTAACTAAATATTTCTCATACATCTGCGACATGATACATTCATGAAGTTGGCTCCAGTACTGATAAAACAAAGAATTAGCCAACCAGATCTTATAACTCCCACAAGGATTGATACGATCCACTGCGCTTCAATAGTAATAGAGATAATATACTAGAAAACATTTCCCGAGATGTGAAACACAAAATAATAACATAAAATCTTCATACAAATCGATGAACATAAAACTATCAGATGCCATGTTCTTCCTTGTCAATCTTCAATTTGTTTGTTGGTATGATTGAATGATGATGTGTGTATCTGATCATCGATTAGGTTTACCATCAATGACAACACCAAATGACACTAGCAGTGTCTCTTTCCAACAATCTTCTCATTTGGCATTGATGGCAACACTTAGTGAAAAATGACTAAGTGTCAGATTAGTACCAAGATAAACTACATTGCCATCCCAAAATTCCAAAATTACAACTCTCTCCCTGAGATGATTATACATTTTTCACTCAAATATTCTCCCCCTTTTACATTAATGGCAAAGACAGGGATTCACGTACCAAAAATGGATCAATCAATCAAAACTATTATACAAAAATTCTTCTTTGACTTACATAAGCTGGAAAATGTCTGCAAAATCTTTCTTCAACTGGATCAAATTTGTGTCCCAAATTATTTTGAGACTCTCCAAGATTGTTATGTGACTATAGATCAGGTAAGATTGTGTCTTTGTAGATTCCAAGTTGGCTGGATCACCAACTACCATAATGTCTTCTCCTTCCTCTAGAGCACTTGACATTATCTCAATCTTTGGACCAATTAGGCCTCTGAGTTCACATGCTCTTGCAATAATTTTTTCATTCTCCTACATCAAGATTTTTATTTTTTCAAGCAAATAAATCACTTCACCTTCTATCTTTCCAACACCACCAGTTAGAGGATCAAATGCTTCAGAAATATTACTTAACTATTTTTTCCAGATCCTTAACCTTTTTCTCATTAGCTTTAGTAAATTTTTAGAAAGACAAACATGATTTGTAAATCTTCCCACCTTCTAATAGATCATTCTATACATTCTTCACACATGTGGCTAAAAAGGTTTTATCTTTGACAATCATCTTTTTCAATCCACTAAACCTTTTGACATCAAACTCTTTCTGCACTTTCACCGTAATTGATTTCTGAAGTGACTCTAAGTGAGTACTTACAAAGTTGATAAGCTTCTTTAATTCACTAGAGGAGGAACCGGTCAGATCTTTCACATGAGTGGGAATTATCTTTTCCAATACTCCAGATGCAAGATTCAGAAATTCATTGTCCTCAATGTGGGACTTCAATAGTTCTTCTCTGGCCTTCACTTGGGAAAATGAAGCTACCTTCATTTTCTAAATCGAACTCAAGGTAGATAGGTCAATAGGACCTTCAATCAATTCCGGATCAATTTATTCTTTTTGTTCTATCAAAAATTTCTTCACTGTCTCTGTAATGTCTCTTGCTTCTACTAGAATTTCCTTCTCATCAACTTTCTCTTCTTCAATCATTACTTCCTTAGTTGCAAGTTCTGATTTAACTTCAGGGATCTCCACTTTCTCAACTGATACATTTTTAGGTATCTCAACTTCCATATGAATTTTTGTATTGTTCACTTTAGGAGGAATTTGTAAATCCTCAGCTATACCAAAATTTTCTTCTTCTGCTTCCCTTTTCAGACCAGATGGGGCATCTTCAACATGTGTTTCCTCAACAACAACATCAATTCTATCATTTAACAATATCTCCCTTAGGATTTTGTTAGTTTCTTTTGTAACTTCATTAGTTAGGCCGATCATGAGCTTATTTACCCTTGTTTTTCTCTTAAATTTAGCTTTATTCAAGAGTGTCTGCATGTCATCCATAGACATTACTGGTAAAAACTAAGGATACTTTCTCTCATCTACTCTTCTTCTATTCTAGCATTGAGTCTCCTCATTTCCAGAATATGATATAGACTTTTAGGCAGATTAGGCATTATTTCAATCAAAACTTTATTAAAAATATTCATATGTTTTATTGTTGCCTCCTCAAGAATTCTTTGATTATATTTACTAAAGGATTCATACCATTTGAAAAGTGGCTTGAGATTGCCATCCTTAATCAAATCTTTCTCAACTGCTTCTATTGACATACCTAGTTTGTCAGTTTTTTCCTTTTTCTTTGCTTGGTCATCTCCACTGGAGGGTTTTCTTTTTATAAATATTGTTGCCTTGGTGCCTTGATGCTTGATTTCTTTGACTTCTTCATTAGAATCTATCACTTCATACTTAGAAACTGCCACATAGACTCTTTTTCTCTTATATTTCTTCCTCTTACCTTCTTTTTTGGATCCCTTAGATTCAATTTTCATAGAGATAGATTTTGTTACAAGGGATGAATGGGATGTTGAGCTTCTAGTTGGTCTAGCTTGAGCAGATGGTGCTACTGGACCAGCTGATTCAATTTTTTCTACCTCCTTTGTTGCTTCAACTTCATCCCATTTCTTTCTAGCTTTTTTTAATTTCTCTACAAATATGCCCAAACTTTCTGCAAGAACTTCTACCTCTTTTCTAACTCTTTTGGTTACCACAGGTTTCCTGAGCTCATTGTGAACTTGCATGTCCTTTTTAGCATAGGTACCGAATCTCTCTTTAGATTGATCTAGAGGCTTGCTCAACATATGTTCTCCATACATTTCTAGAATGCATTCCTGCACTTCATATCCCATCAGCATGATCTAGATTGTTCTAGGATAAAAAAATTACATCATACACTGATCAATGTCTACCATGAAGAAAATTGTGTCCTTGTATTTCTCTACAATGGAAGTGAGAATCCTCTCTCTGGATTGCATCATAGTCTAAAAACTTTTAAACTATCCCCACATAGTTGCATTCTTTGTCTTATAGTTTGCATATCTATGAAAGAGATCTCTAATCTGAGCAACTATCAGTATGTCTTTTTTGCTAGTGAATCTTTCTAAATCTTGGAACCTCACCCATGAAATAAAATAATAAGCATAAAATCAAGTTACCATACTTGAAAGAGTTTTTCTTATCTTTCTTAATCTTCACAAGATTTTCCATTAGCTGACTCCTCATAAGTTCACAAAGATCATAGTCTGCATTTTCTTTCACCATCTGATAGGTGACATAAATTGTTATACCAGACAAAGAGTTGTCTTGGATAGAATGATAAATCTTGTACCCAATAACCATAGATTCAAATTTGACATCTACATCAACAATTTCATCAATTATCATTGCTATTTTGTCATACCTAGAGCATATAACATCAGTGACCATTTGATTTTTCACAGATTTCATAATTGGTAATCCACCTGAAGAATTTAGACTTGTTCCAACACTGATAACCTCCTTTGTAATTTTGAATGGTATGCTTAACCATATGAATTCATCATGGACTCAACTTAGAATATAACGAACCCATTCTGACTTTTCAAAGATGAGAAATTTGACAATCTGAGTAAATTTATTTTCTTCTAGGGTTTTATGTTCCGGCTTCACACAAAAATATTCACCTATGATGTGATTATTATACAAATTCAACAGTTTTGAGCTTCCTAGTTCTTCAATATTCACGTGAAAATAAATCCTAATATCCTTTGTTTGTAACACTCTGTACGAAACGGATGAAAATGCTCCTAATGGATCAATCTCAATAGAATTGTAAGGATGCCATTTAAATTTTGGGTGACGTTTGTCCTTAACTTCAAATACTAATGGAGTAGCCATTATCAATTCACAAGTTCACAACGTTTCATGAAAAATACCTTTCCGTTGGATCATAATTTGATTACTGAATCACTTCCACACTTGAATTTTGCCTGAATTTGCCAAAGTTTGCCTTAGAGCTCTACAAAGTAACAAATGAAGAATAGGAATGAATCTTTATCACTCGCATACTTAACTCTTTTTTTCACAATAAATTCTTTTACGCTAATTCATTTGGTTATCTTGATTCTATGCACTGTGATAAATAAATCTTTTGCGGACCTCCAATACTACATATTTCTTTCTTCAATGAGTTCAACAACATCTGTAGAAAATCTATGCACCTCCTATACATATCCACATCTGGTGTTAATTACCGGTTAGGGGGTTAAATGATTTTCTTGATAGCTCCCCCTAGGCCAAAGGCCTGAAAATAATACCTGGAGGAATTACCAAAAACAAGTTCTGGTGCTGGCACATTTTCTTTAGCAGAGGGATCTTTCTTCACCCATTTCTTCTACATCTGATGTCTGACCACATCTATAGTGATTTTTCCTTTTTCCTTGATATCCTTCTGCATGTTTTTCCTTTGATTTACCAGACCTTTTCTGTTCCAATAGAATGTAGCAATGTGACCAATTTTTTTGTAGTTATAACACACAACATTTCTCTATCCAGACCAGTTGTTCCACTTATTTCCTCTTGGTCTACACTGGTTAGTAGTATGGCCAGGTCTATTGCATGTATATCATTTGATATTTCTATGAAATTGATTCATCACATTTTTGTATTCATTTGACTTATGACCAACCTTATGAAAATTAAAACACTAACCTAAGAAGGATGGAACACTTGATTTTATTCTACCTCTACATTGAGTAGTCATGTGTCCAAACTTATTACAATTGAAATGGTATCCATTAAATCTCTGACCATTCGGTTGCCTTATCAAATACCTTCTAGATTTGTTCATTTGATTTCCTTGTTTGAATCTCCCTTGTTCAAAATTCCTTTCTCCATAATTTCTTTGTCTAGATTTTGAACTTTCTCCTTCCTCATATCCAAGACCTCTTGTCACCATGAGTCCTCTAACTATTAATCAGTTCATATAGCATGGTTGAGCTAGCTTTGAATTTCAGCTTGTAATCATTTGCAACAACAAGTTCATTTTTGAGATCATCCATCTTATTTTCAAGTTCCTCTTCATTGTTTTTAGATTGTTAAAATTCATCATCCAATCACCTGCATACTTTAGATTTTTCTTTCAAGGATTGGGATAGGTTCTCTTCATTCTTCTTTTTTTCTTCAACCTCTTTGGTCATTCTCATCATGATAGATTCCATCTCATGCTTTAGGATAGCATTGTGTTTCATAAGCTTTTCACATTCTTCTATCTTTTCCTTCAGGGCTTGATTGAATTGTTCATCTTCAATGCTCTTACTATAATTCTACTTAATCTGATCACAAAGTTAATTTCTCTTCTCTCTAGACTTATTTATTGTGTCTTTCAAGGACTCAATGAATTTCTGAGCATCCATGAGGTTTTCTTTCAATTTCTGAACTTCAACCTTTGACTGATCAAGATCATCTAGGGTCACCAAAAGCTATTGTTGAAGACTACTTGAATCGATTAAAATACTTTCCAATATCTCCCCAAGTTGTAAGACTTCTTCAGAGGAACTAGCTCTGATACCAATTGTTGGAAACAAGCTACATTGAGAGGGGGGGTGAATTAGTTTTGTGAAAAAATTAACTTTATTAACCTTTATCTTCAAAGCATTAACAACATTCAACCATAATGCATAAACATGAAGCAAATAAACACAACACCATAACACTAGGATTTTTACATGGAAACCCTATTAGGGGAAAAATCATGGTGGATGTCCAATCCACAATATGATCTGAGTATATTCAAATGAAGTTTTCAATATGGGGAATGCACTTGCATTTAGGGACACTGCCTAGAGCTCACTACTCAAAGGGAAGGCTCATTGCCTTACAAAGAGAATCAGATTAAAACCATATGATAGTTTGAACTAATAAAAATAGAAGCTACATATGCCTAATTACAATTCCAGTTAGGCACAATATTGAATCTTCTATCCTACAAACTGATTCTACACTTTGTCTTAGTTCTACACACTCACACCACAAATTCTTTATGCGCAAGTGAAACTACCCATTATTGCTCTTCTACTTTTTTCTAATTTACAATTTGCATCAACACACAATTCATACCCCATCCAAAATGATACATATGATCTTATATATATGTTCACAACTTAGAATTCAATTATACTATGTTAGCTTCAATAGAACAAAAGGATAATTACATCTATCAGTTCAAATCATGAGTAATATGCAATGTGTATCCACAAAGGTTGGAAACAACTTAGCTAGGACCCAAACAAAGATGTACAAACACAAAAATACTTAAATAATTATTTCTCATACATTTTTGACATGGTACATTCATGAAGTCGGCTCTAGTACTGATAAAATAGAGAATTAGCCAACTGGATCTTCTAATGCGCACAAGGATCGATATGAGCCACTGCGCTTTAATAGTAACAAAGATAATATACCAAAAAAAAATTCCTGAGATGCACAACACAAAACAATAACAAAAAATATTTGTATGGATCGATGAACACAGAACTATCAGATGCCTTGTTCTTCCTTTTCAATCTTCAATCTGTATGTCGGTATGATCGAATGATGATTTGATCATCGATTAGGTTTTCCATCAATGACAACACCAAATGATACTAGCAGTGTCTCTTGCCAATAGTTAGTTAGGGTTCACATCTTGTTAGATCATGACACATATCATCATCCTATCTCATACTACTTTTCACTCTTTCCTATGTATACAAGGCATTTGTACATTTATAAATCATTCTAGATCAATTAGATAATCTCAATTTGCATGCCTAAGTTGTAACACCTTCTTTGTGGATGAATTTCTTCTTGTAAAAGATCCATTAAAGTTTGTAGCTTCATAGGGTTATTCAACATCCATAATTTCTACAAGGAATCCATACCTTATCTTTCTTTCATCCTTTAATCATTTCTAAATTCATAGTCCAGTTTCAGCTCATTCTAACAATTTTGATGAGCCTATAAATTGTTTGAGTAAAAATTCTTGTTAAATCATTTTTGGTTTGATATTATCCTCCAAAAGATATTGAAACAATTAATGTGTAAATAGTTACTAAGTATGAACATTTTTCATTTAGCTCAAACATTAAGGAGCATGGTTTCATTTATAATTCATCCATTTCCTATTCCATAGGTGATAGTCCTGCCTTACATGAGCAAGCATACTACCTATCTTTTTCTAAAGCATTAATGATAATAACAATTGATCTTCTAAACAAGTACTTATAGAATTGTGTTGTAAATATTTTCTTTCTCATCAGTCAAAAGCTTTTGACCTTTCCAATAGATTTTGCTAATAATTCTAATACCTTAACCTTTAACTTCATCAACCTTGTTGTAGTCATTGTGTATGAGTCTTCAGTTAAAAATTTATTTCAAACTAAAATAATCCATTGAAATTCATTTAATAGGGTACTTATATGTGTCCATATAATTTCCTTCTTTCCCCCTTTGTGTTTTCAAGACATTAGATCATCCTTGAACTTTATGTAATCTTCTATTTCTTCCAATTTGATTGAAAGGTTTAACATTTTCCTCATTGGATTTTGATAGTTGAATGACTATTAAGTTCCTTTCTTACCCGCCATAGTATACCTTAAATATACTTTTTGTTCCCAAAATTAGATTCATCATCACCTTATAATCTCTCAAAATCAATAGTTGGACCCACAGTAATGAGATCTAATGAATAATCAACAACGTTACCAGATAAGAGGTACTCTAATATTTCATTCCAATTTTATTTTCCATGTGTATTAATACCCTCTTAACCATAGTAGAAGAATATCCCATACATACAATGTTGGAAGAAAGGGGAAGATTATTGGGAGTTTGTCATTGTTGATGTTGTTTGGCAACATGAGCATGATTTGTGCATATATTGTATGATATAGTGTTTTCATTGATGAAAAAATGGTTATGATAATTCTAGTATGGCTTGGAAGCATTCTTGAAGATATTTGGATAGAACAAGTTGATTCAAAATATATGGTTATACAAGAATTTGGCTATGTATTCCTTCCAATAGTTTTTTCATTTAGTGAATCTATTTTTGGGTCCACACTCCACCACAAGTTGAGATTTCACTCTGTGATTCTAACTATAGTTTTGAGATCATAAGGTGCATCTATATTCAAGGTTTGGTGACATTTTATGAAGTATTCCAAAAGTTATGAATTGCAGATTTCAGCTCTATAAATTGCAGTAATTCCTTATATAGTGTATCAATGTGGGAGAATCTACATTTCTTCATGGATAATTTTTTTGTTCTGTAATGACAAGGATATACTATTAGATGTCAGTTGATTGGGAATTCAAAGAAATATCAACTTTTGGAGTCATGCATATAAAGAATTGTATGTACATATGAAGGTTTTGTGTTTAGGTCTTATTTTGGGATGACCTAACATGTATAATGTTTTGTAGAGGACAAGCATTTAACCACTAGTACAGAAACAACAATAAACTACTAAAAAACTACTAAAATCTGCTTATAAATGACTACAATTGGTCACATGACCACTAGTAGTTTATTGCCACTATATATAACATGACCAAATTGATGACTAAACCATTTATAATTATTTATTGGTTGTTTTGATTGATCAATTTGGTAGTATATTTAGTCATTCA
The DNA here is from genome assembly GCA_007115665.2 of Sequoiadendron giganteum. NCBI lineage: Eukaryota > Viridiplantae > Streptophyta > Pinopsida > Cupressales > Cupressaceae > Sequoiadendron > Sequoiadendron giganteum. Next base: position 882,844,264 of record CM021100.1, on the reverse strand, counting down.
TTGTTGCGATCTGGTCACTTATTTAGTCACTTTTTTCCACTGATATATTTAGTCATTGATTGTTGTAATCTTGTCACTTATTTAGTCAATTTTTATTCATTGATATATTTAACTGGTCACTTATTTAGTTTTTGATTTATTCATTGATTGTTGTAATCTGGTCACTTATTAGTTGTTGATTTAGTCATTGATTGCTATAATTTGGTAGTATATTTAGTCATTTTTATTCATTGATTTCAATGGTGATATATCTAGTCATATTTATTCACTATTCACTGATTTATGTCAATTGGTAGTATATTTAGTCAATTTAATTATTAATTGATGTCAATTAGTAGTATATTTTGTCATTTTAATTGACTATTATTCAAGGATTTAAGAATTAAAAACATAAATACACATCAAGCACACAATAAGATGACCATTGAGAAGGAAAATTTGGTGAACTTTATTAATAACAGAAAGGTGTTCTAGTTACAACTTACAAAAAGAGTACTACTATTGGCAAGAGATACTACGAATATAATCTAGTGTTCTCATTGATGGCAACCCTAGTTATTAATCAGATACACACATCATTATTTGATCCTATCGGCAGTCATATTGCAAACAGTCAAGGAAGAACAAAGCATCTAACAGTTTTGGGTTTATTGATTCTCATAAAGATCTTTAGTTAATATTTTGTTTTGCATATCTTAGTGAAGGTTGATTGATGTATTCTTAGTGTTATCCGTAAGTATTAGTGACTTGTATTGATCCATGTGCGCATTAGAAGATTTGGTTGGGTAATTCTTCGTTTTATCAGTACTAGAGACAAATTCATGAATGTATCATGTCAGAAATGTTTAGGAAGAAATCATTTAAGTATTTTTGTGTTTGAGCATCTTTGTTTGGGTCCTAGCTAAGTTTTGGATGACCGTTGTGGATGCGCATTATACTTTAATCATGATTTAAGCTGACAATTGTAAATATTCTTTTGTTCTATTGAAGCCGACATATTGTGATTATATACTTAATTGCAGATATATATATGATATCATCCACATTCATCTTGAAGTGTGTATTAAGTGTTTTGATGCAAATTGTGAATAAGAGAGCAGAAGAGTGATAATGCATAGTTTCACTTTTGCATGAAGGATCTGTGTTGCAAGTGTGAGCAGAACAGAGCAAAAGTGCAAAATCAATATGTAGGACAAAATATTGAATGAACTGTAATCAAGCATATGTAGATGTTATTTTTCTCAATTCAAAATTTTAGATGGTTTTAATCTAATTATCTTTGTTAGTCAGTGAGCCTTCCCTTTGAGTAGTGAACTCTAGGTAGTGCACCTGAATGCAAGTGCATTCCCCAAATTGTAAACTTCATTTGAGTATACTGAGATCATATTATGGATTGGCACCGTGGTTTTTCCCCTAACAAGGTTTCCACATAAAAATTCTTGTGTTATGGTGTTGTGATTTCTTTCTTCTTGTTCATGCCTTTTGGTTGAATGTTGCAAGTACTTTGAAATGTTAATAATGTTAATTTTTGCACAACATTGATTCAACCCCCCCTCTCAATGTAGCTTGTTATCAGAGTAGTTCCTCAAAAGAAGAAGTCTAACAAACTAGGGAGATCTTGGAAAGTGTTTCAATGGATTCAAGCAGTCTTCAATGATAGCTTTTGGTGGCCCTAGATGATCTTGACTAGTCAAAGGCTGAAGTTCAAAAATTGCAAGAAAAACTCATGGATGCTAAGAAATGCATTGGGTCTTTGAAAGAGACAATCAATAAGTCTAGAGGGAAGAGAAAGGAACTCTATGATCAAATTAATAAGAATGACAATAAGAGCATTGAATAAGAACAACTCAGTCAAGTCTTGAAGGAAAAGACAGAAGAATATGGAAAGCTTACCAAAGATAATGTTGTCCTAAAGCATGAGATGGAATCTATCATGATGAGGATGACCAAGGAGGTTGAAGATAGAAAGAAGAATGAAGAGAACCTAGCACAGTCCTTGAAAGAAAAATCTGAAGTATGCAGTCTTCTGGACAATGATTTGGAACAATCTAAAAAAAATGAGGAAGTACTTGAAAAGAAGATTGATGATCTCAAAGATGAACTTGCTACTACAAATGAGTACAAGGAGAAGTTCAAATTTAGATCAGCCAAGCTTAATGAACTAATTAGCAGTCAGAGGACAAATGGTGACAAGTGAGGTCTTAGATATGAAGAAGGAGAAAGTTCCAGATTAGGTCAAAGGAGTTTCAGACAAGGAAATTAGATGAACAAGTCTGGAAGGTATCTGGTAAGGTAACCTAATTCTCAAAGATTTAATGAATAGTGTTTCATTTGCAATAAATTTGGACAAATGGCTTCTCAGTGTAGAACTAGGATGAATCCAAGTGGTCCATCATTCTCAGGTCAGTGTTTTAATTGCAATAATTTTGGTCATAACTCAAATGAATGTAGAAATGTGATTAAAAAATTTCATAAGAATTTCAGATGCTATACATGCAATAGACTTGGCCATACTACTAACCAATGCATATCAAAAGGAAATTAGTGGAACAACTGGTCTAGACAAAAAAAATTTGTGTGCTATACCTACAACAAATTTGGTCACATTGTTACATATTGTTGGAATAGAAGAGGTCTGATAAATAAAAGAAGGAACATGTAGAAGGATGTTAAGGGAAAATGAAAAGTCACTACAAATGTGGTTAAGAAGTAGATGTAGAACAAATGGGTCAAGAAGAGTTCCTTTGTTGAAGAAAATGCATCAGCACCAGAACCTTCTTCTGGTAGTTCATCCAAGAATAAGTTTTAGGCCTTTGGCCTAGGGGGAGGTGTCAAGAAGATCTCTTAAACCACTACGAGTAACTAACACTAGAATGTGGATAAGTTCAGTAAATGCATAGATGTTATATAGATGTTCTTGAACCTATTGGAGAAAGTATTATGCAATGTTGGAGGTCCACAAAAGATTTATCTGTCACAATGCATGACAAAAGTGTAATCGGATGAGTTAGGGTAAAATAATTTATTGTGACAAAAAGAGTTAAGTATGCGAGTGATAAAAAGTCATTTCTATCTTTTATTGGTCACTTTGCATTTTAAAGAAAATAAGTTAGGAGAGATTTGAGGTGAACCTTGGTGAATTGACACAAAATTCAAGTGTGAAGAAGCTTTTAGAAATCAAACTACGATCCAACGGAAAGGTATTTATCGATAAAACTCTATGAACTTGTGAATTGATAATGGCTACTCCATTAGTAGTTGAAGTTAAAGACAAACCCCATCCTAAATTCAAATGGCATCCCTACAAGTCTATTGAGACTGGCCCGTTAGGAGATTTTTCATCTATTTCATATGAAGTGTTACACATAGAGGATATTAGGGATTATATTCACGTGAATATTGAAAATCTAGGAAGCTCACAACTACTGAATTTATATAATAATCACGTCATAGGTGAAGATTTATGTGTGAAGCCAAAATATAAAACAATAGAAGAAAATAAATTTACATAGATTGTCAAATTTCCCATCTTTGAAGAGTTGGAATGGGTCCATTACATTCTGAGTCGAGTCCATGATTAATTCATGTGGTTAAGCATACCCTTCAAAATCACAAAGGAGGTTATCAATTTTGTAACAAGTCTAAATTGTTCTAGTGGTTTACCAATTCTGAAATCAATGAAGAATCAAACGGTCACTAATGCAATTGGTTCTAAATAAGACATAAGGGCAATGAAAATTGATGAAATTGTTGACGTAGATGTCAAATTTGCATCTATGGTTAAGAGTTATCATTCCAGCCAAGACAAATTTGTGTTGGGTACAACCATTTATGTTGCCTATCAGATGGTAAAATAAAATGCAGACTATGATCTTTGTGAATTGCTAAGAAGTTAGCTAATGGAAAATCTTAGGAAGATCAAGAAGGATAAGAAATTAATTATTTTAAATATGGTAACTTGATATTATTCTTATTCTTATACTTCATGGATGAGGTTTTGGGATTCAGAAAGATTCATTGGTAAAAAGAAAAATTGGTAGCTGCTTAGATCAGAGATCTCTTTCACAGATTTGTAGACACTAAGACCAAGAATGTAGCTATTTGGGGATACTTCAAGAGTTTTTAGAATATAATGCATGAAAGAGAGAGAATTCCTACTTCCATTGTTGAGAAATATAATGATACAATTTGTTTAATGGTACATATTGATCAATGTATGATGGAAGCCACTGATCCCATAACAATCTGGACCATGCCGATGGGATATGAAGTTGAAGAGAACATTCTCAAAATGTATGCACAACACTTACTGAGTAAACCTTTAGATACGATAGAAGAGAGGTTCAGTACTTATGTAGAAAAGAATATACATGTGCACAACAAACTTAGGAAACCTATGTTAACCAAAAGAGTTAGAAATCTTTGGAGAAAGTATGGGCATACCCGTTGAGAAAATAAGAGAAGCCAGAAAGAAAATAGAAGAATTTGAAGTAGCAAAAGAAGTAGCTAAGGAGGTAGTATAAACTAAATTTGTTGGTCCCACAACACCATCTACCTAAACTAGGTCAACTAGAAGCTTTGCACCCCCATCCACTACTGCAACAAAGCCAACTCTTGTGAAGACATCCGGTAAAGATGGAAACAGGAATAAAGATAAAAGAAAAAGAGTCTATGTAGTAGTTTTTGATGATGAAGAAACAAAGTCTGATGAAGGTGTTAGAGAAATAAAGCATCAAGGCACCAAGGTCGAAATAGTTACTAAAAGTAAACCTTCCAGTGGTGATGATCAAGCAAATAAAAACACAAAAATTGATCAACCAGGTATGTCAGTGGAAGAAGTTGAAAAAGCATTGGTTAAAGATGGAAATATCAAGCCACTTTGTAAATGGTATGAGTCTTTTGGTGAATCTGAAAAGAGAATTCTTGAGGAGGCAAAAATAAAACATTTGAATATTTTCAATAAAGTTTTTATTGAAATAATGCCAAATTTACCCAAAAGTTTATATGACATTTTGGAGATGAGGAGAGTTAATGCCAGATCAGAAGAAGAGCAGATGAAATAAGGATTTCTTGTTGAATTATGTCTAGTAGCATCTATGGAAGAAAAAAATTCGATATTAAATAAAGCCAAGAAATAATTCAAAATCAAAACAAGAGTGAATAAGCTAATGATTGGTCAAATTAAAGAATTCGCTGAAGAAATAGAACAAATTCTGAGAAAAAAATTGTTAAATAGCGTAATTGATGTTATCCCTAAAGGAACTCATGATATTTCACCTAGTCTAGGAGAAGAAGAAGAAGAGAAACAAGATGCAACTGAAGATACTCAGATCCCTCCTAAAGTGGACAATTCAAAAATGCCTATGGAAACTAAGCTCCGAAAACTGTATCAGTTGAGAAAGCAGAGATCCCTGAAGATAAGTCATAAGCTGCAACTGAGGAAGTAATGATTGAAGAGAAGAAGGTTGATGTAAAGACAATTCCAGTAGAAGCAAGAGACACTATAGAGGAAATGAAGAAATTCTTGGTAGAATAGAAAGAAGAGTTTGATCTTGAATTGATTGAAGGTCCAATCGACCTATCTACTCTGAGTCCAATTCAGAAAATGAAAGTTGATTCATTTTCCCAAGAAAAATTGAGAGAAGAAGTGTTGAAGTCCCATATTGAGGACAATGAACTTCCAAATCTTGCATCTAAAGTCTTGGAAAAGGTAATGCCCAATCACGTGAAAGATCCAACCGGTTCCTCCTCTAGTGAATTAAAGAAGCTTATAAACTCCGTAAGTACTCACTTTGAGTCACTTGAAAAATCAAATATGATTAAAGTGCAGAGAGAATTTGATGTTAAAATATTAAATGGCTTGAAGGAAATGATAAAAAAGGATAAAAAATTTCTAGCCACCTATATGGAAAATACCCAAAATTTTCTATCCGAAGGTGGGAAGATTTTAAAATCTTGTTTGTCATTGACAAAATTTAATGATGACAGTGAAAAGAAGGTTAACGATTTGGAAAAACAATTAGCTACTATTTCTAATGCCTTTGATTCTTTAACTAGTAGTATTGGAAAGTTATAAGGAGAAGTGATATCTTTGTTTCAAAAAATAAAGAGCTTGAAGTATGAAAATAACAAAATTGTTGCAAGAGCATGTGAACTTAGAGGTCTATTTGGCCCAAAGATAGAAATTATGTCAAGTGCATTGAAAGAAGAAGAAGATGCTAAAGCAGTGGGTGATCCAGCAAACCTAGAGTCTGCAGAGACACAATCCTACTTAGTTTGTGGAAACATAACAATCTTGGAGAGTCTCAAAAGAGTTTGGGACACGAATTTGGCTCTGTTGAAGAAAGATTTTTCAGACATTTTAAAGTTTATGTAAGATTGTTTGTACTTAAGCAACTTGTTCATAATAGTTTTGTTTGATCCATTTTTGATATGTGGATTCCTACCTTTGCCATTAATGTCAAAGGGAGAGAGAGAAGAGTGAAAAATGCATAATCATCTTAGGGGGAGAATTTTATTTTGGAGAAGAGTTTGGTTTATGAAATTTTGGCAATGTAATTAAAGTTGGTACTGAACCAACACTTAGTCAATTTTCACTAAGTGTTGCCATTAATGCCAAAGGGGGAGATTGTTGGAAAGAGACACTGTGAATATCATCTAGTGTTGTCATTGATGGAAAACCTAGTCAGTAATCAGGTATGTGCATCATCATTTGATCCTACCGATAGTTATATTGCAAACAGTCAAGGAAGAACAGAGCATCCCATAATTTTGGGTTCATCGATTCTCATAAAGATCTTCAGTTAATATTTTGTGTTGTATATCTTAGTGAAGGTTTATTGATGTATTCTTAGCGTTATCCATAAGTCTTAGTGCCTCGTATTGATCCATGTGTGAAGTAGAAGATCTGGTTGACTAATTCTCTATTTTATAATTACTAATGTCGACTTTGTGAATATATCATGTCACAGATGTTTGGGAATAAATCATTTAAGTATTTTTTTGTTTGAGCATCTTTGTTTGGGTCCTAGCTAAGTTTTGGCCGACCGTTATGGATGCAAATTATACTTTACTCATTATTTAAGTTGATAGTTGTAAATATTCTTTTGTTCTATTGAAGCCGGCATATTGTGATTATATGCTTAATTACGGATATATATATGAGATCATCCACATCATTTTGAAGTGTGTATAGAGTGTTTTTATGTGAATTGTGAATAAGAGTAGAGAAGAAGAGCGATAATGCATAGTTTCAATTGTGCATGAAGGATATGTGCTCTGAGTGTGAGTAGAACAAAGGACAAGTATAGAATCAGTCTGTAGGATAGAAGATAGAATATTGTGCCTAACTAGAACTATAATCAGGCATATGTAGATGCTATTTTTCTCAGTTCAAACTTTTAGATGGTTTTAATCTGATTCTCTTTCTAAGGTAGTGATCCTTCCCTTTAAGCAATGAGCTCTAGGCAGTACGCTTTAATGCAAGTGCATTCCCCATATTGTAAACTTCATTTGAGTATACTCATATCATATTGTGGACTGGCCATCCACCATGGTTTTTCCCCTAATAGGGTTTCCACATAAAAATTATTGTGTTATGGTGATTTGATTGTTTTCTTCTTGTTCATGCATTTTGGTTGAATGTTGCAAGTAATTTGAAAGGTTAATAATGCTAATTTTTTCACAACACTGATTCACCCCCCCCTCTCAATGTAGCTTGTTTCCAACAATTACAATTGTTATTTTTGGTCACAAGACTGAAAATCTAAGTTACAATATTGTAGATAAATGACTACAAGAAAGAAAATTCTCCAAAAGACTTATGCAATGATGGAAACAGATGCTTGAATCCCTTCAATGTGAGATAATGCCCCTTTCATCTCTTAAAACTTCTACAATGTGGGTAATATTCTTGGAGCAAGTTGTAATATGTAGAATCCAAGGAAAGTGTTGATTGTGTCCCATATATGAAGCTCTCTCCTTCAACCTAGTCAAAAATAACCCAGCTAGAATATTTCTTCCTTTATATGCAATGTTCCATCTAATATGAGCAACAAGGTGCTACATTTTCTACCATGAATGAATCTTTTCCTGAATACAACCAAAAAAACTAATATTATTCTCAATTCAAAAAGAATAAAAATGCATTGCATATTGCAAGTTTACAAAACAAAATCCAAACACAGTAGAAAGATAAATCAGTTAAAAAACTATAGCCTTGTCAACAAATGCCTTAAACAAAGTGTTCAACATAGGCCTGAAATATGCACATTGGACCCTTGATTTTAGAAATTTGTTCAAAGTTTAAGAAAGGTGATCATATTCTTAGATTATAGAATGAAGTTGACATTATAGAATGAAGGCTATCAACACTAACCAAATTGGAACAACATTATCAACAAAAATCTCCTAGAAACCAATCCCAAGAATGACATCAAACTTAATTAGACAAAATAAATGTCAACCCTAGTTCATGTGTTGTTTGAGTAAAGACCTATAGTAGGGAAGAATCAATTTATACATAAATTCCAAATTAGGTTGATGAGAAAATATCTTTGATATCCAACTGGGAAGCCTTAACATCCAAAAATTACTAACCTGATGTTTCAGAACAAGTTTGGCAACTTTGACATCATCTTTACTTAAGAAACTAGATATTGATCCACTGCCATATTGAATCTCATAGGATTCTTCTTCACAAAAAAAAAATGATATATATTATTTTTTACCAACTTCCTTAATATCCCTATGTAAGTAGACTAAACTAAGTGAGGTTGAGGGTTTGAAGTAGAGTACCATCTTCTTGGTATGTTCTTGACTTTGATGACTCATCTTCTTGGTATGTGGTTGACTTTGATGACTTGTATCTTGAATGAAAATAGCAAGCTAGATGCACTATAAAATCATTGCAAAAACAACCACAAAATCCTCTTTAATTAAAATAATCCTTCTAGATATTTCAATTAATTTCTAAGAGAGCTAATTTCACTATCCAAACAACCATCAATCTATCTAATGTATATAATTTTCTAGAATTTAGAATTTGAATGTAATGAAACTAACCATAATTACCAAAGATTTGACACAAAAATTTAGTACAAAATTAATTTTTTGATAGAATTCCTCAAAGAGATGTCATCTCATGGAATGAAATTATATGAATGTAGAATGTGCACAAAATGGATTTTTCAAGGAAGCTCTCAAAATCTTTGAATTAATGAAGCACTTTGGAACACCAACATTGTAAGCTTTGATTGTGTTCTAGATGCATGCAATCATGTAGGTTTAGTGGATGTGGGTCACACATACTTCACATGTCAGTAACCCTTATTGCATTACATATATAGTTGATCATTAGGTGTGCCTGGTTGACCTTCATGCCCGTGTTGGCTATCCTAAGGACACCCTAAACATTATTAACAAGATGTCGGTTAAACCTTTGGTTATTTTGGATCATATATGAATATAGGTTGAGAATTCCAATAGCACTAATTTTTTAGTTGCATCCAAAAAATGCTTCAAAATATGTTCTTCTCTAAAACATTTGTGCAGAATCGGGTAGGTGTGGTGAGGTTCATATATAAAGGATATTGATGAAAGACAGAGGAATTAAAATGATACTTGCATGTAGTTAAATTGAAGGGAATAACTAGGTACATGTTTTTTGCGGAGGAGACATATCACATCCATAAACATGGGAGATCTATGCAAAATTGGAGAAATTAGCTTGGAAATTGAACGTAGCAGGGTATTTCTAGATTCAAGACTTTTACTCAATGTTGTGGAATAGAAGAAGAAAGAATCATTTATTTGCCACCATAGTGAAAAGTTAGCATTTGCATTTGGTTTTTTAAACATGGCCCCTGGTACAACTATTAGAGTTGTTAAGAACCTTTCAATATGTTCTGATTTTCACACTACATCTAAATTCATCTCCAAGATTGTTGCAAGAGAAATTGTTCTAAGAGATGTGAAACATTTCCATCATTTTAAATAGGGACAATGTTCTTGTGGAGAATATTAGTGATGCTAAATCAACAATCTCAAAAATAGGCTTACACTATAATAATGTGCACTATATTAGATATCTAGTAATAACGAAGGGACATTCATCAAAGCATAACAATAGGGATTTTTTTTGTCATATACATTGTAGTTGCAAGTGCCCTGCTAGACATACATGAAAATGTGGAAGCAATATACACAAGGCAAGAAAACTATTTCAAAAAAATGCATCAAAGAAATGTGATATTTATTTTTATAGTTTAACCATGATACTGCACCATTTTGACATGATCCTTGCAGTGATGCGAGATGTTACTTCTACACCATACTATTATTGCTCGACCTTCATGGTAATGCAGGATATTACTACTACACCACACCATTATTGCCCGACCTTCACAATAATGTGGGATGTTACCACTACACCGCATCGTGTCTTCTTGGCTATTGCAGAGATGTGAGAGAAGTATTTGAGTTACCACCATACCACACATTTATTGCTCAACCTTTGCGATAATGCAGGATGTTACTGCTACACTGCACTATGTCTTCTTGCCTCTTACATTATGGTGGTATTATGAAACTTGTCACAATAGTCTTATGAAACTTGTCATGAACATCTACTACCTTGACAAAACAGTCTTATGAAACTATCCTATAGGGATGATAGTCCTAAGAAACATGGCAATGGTTACACCAATAAATAGCTAACTAGAAACCATGAATTTTCAATGCATAATGGAGAATATATAGCGAGTTAAGTCAATGAGAAAACATCCTTGGAAAATTGTCATCAAAAGTATGAAAATCTAAGAGTTCATAGTAGATAATCATATACCCTCAAAGACCTAATAGTCATAATAGACCCAACAATAGCTTTCAAAGTCATAAGAAGAAATTCACAAGAGAATATATTCGAGAGCATGAAAAGACACTGAGATGGAAGGGTAGTTGGTAGAGTTGAAGAATCAAACCTATAGTGAGAAGGTAGGGAGAAAAAAGTAATTTATAGTCAAGAGCATCATGGCAGTTTCTCAGGTTACTATATTTTAGCAAGGATTTAACTTAGTGACAACATTACCATCAAAATAATAAGGATACTCAAAACCTGACCAAACCCTAGGGCATTTTCATCACCTTGTAGAGATCTCAAACATGCATAAAAATATTTCACAAAGACTAAAATCATCTCTATTTTTTATTATCACAAAAGTAACAAAAAGTAACAAAAATTTATATTTACAAGTGATGAAAAGAAGTACATGGAAAGTATAGTACGTTGAATTTGTTAAAAAAAAAAATTAGCCATTAACTATCCAATACAATGTAACAAAAAAAAAATATTCAATGAAATATTATGATTAACAAAATGATAATTTCAATGGTTATCTTAAGTTAGACAAAAAAAATTGATTATTTTGAATAAATAACATTTTAAAGCAATAGTTTTTTAGATCCATCCAACTATACAAAAATCAAATCAAATCTGCAACAATCTGAAAGATCTGAAGGTTTAAAAATATGATATTTTTACATATATTCTTGGGTGTATCCTGCAAACTTCATCATAGAAGGATGGGTCATCACCTCATTTAGACCTTGATGTGGAACTTACTTTGTTGTTTCCATAGAATCCAAAATAGGCCTAACAAATGCTGGAAGAAATAACCCTCTAAACATGCAAAAGGAAAAGCTAAATCAGTAGTAATTTATTAATTTTCATTCATTTTCTCTGTAATCATTTTAAGTACTTGGTTCTATTGTACTTTAAAGATTTATAATATGAATTTTAGCTATTCAAATAACTTAAATAATTTAAGCTATAAAATTGATAAATAGGCTTTAGCAATTCAAAAAAAATCCACTTCTAAAATTTTAAATATCTTTACTGTATCTATTTACCATTGTTGAAGAGTTGCAAACTATGATTTTTCCTCTGTCCTATAGGACTTAGAAAGGAAGAACACTGTCAAAAAGTGATTGAATAATAACAAACAATCCAAAAAAAATGAAATTTACTATAAAATGGTGACAAAGATCTGTCCGCTAAGTCATTTGCACATGGTGATTGAGAACATAGTGAGTAAGAAGTAAAAGAGCACTAGATCATAGCACTGCAAATGGTCATGAGTTATGCAATGAAATTCACTATTATTTTGATCACAAAGGAGATTGAGATAATAACCAACATACTGATGTGCAGAGAGAATATTCATGGAGTGAAAACTTCCTTACAAAGCAATTACCATAGTAGAGTTTGAAAGGAATTGCACCTTCTATTTTATGTTGATATGGATATGTTCTATCTTGTAGTTAATTGTTGTAGCATAAAATATAGGCTAAATAGTTATTCATGTACCATTGTTTCAAATTTTAAATTGCTATACCTTATTCTAGGAGAAAATCATAGGGGGAGTTTATACATAAGACACCATTGTTTCAAATTCAAAATAGTTGGCTCTTTCACAATTTTTTGCTTCATTTATTTGATCTAAGACAACCTATTGTATAGAAGATTCTCTCAAAATCATAGTAAAATAATTTATTTCGGGATGAATTTTTAGAATCTTTCCCATCATAACAATGAACAAAGCATCAATCATTAACCTAAACTTTGCAAGAGTTTCATCAAACTCTACTTTTCCACTCCCTTTTCCATTTTGAATTTTATTCCCAATTTCATCCATGAAGAACTTCCTTAGCATGTAGATCCTATGGTTAGCCATAACTTTAGCAGGTGTCAAGGATAGCTTCAAGTTTTTACCCAAGCAACAATTGACCAAATTTGGCCTTAGCAGAATCAAGCCAATTTTTTTCAATTGTTGCTTGGGTAAAAAATTGAAGCTATACTCAACACCTAGTAAATTTATGGCTAACAAAAGGATCTATAGGTTGAGGAAGTTCTTCATGGATGAAATTGGGAATAAAATTCAGAATGGAAAAGAGAGTAGAAAATTAGAATTTTATGAAACTCTTGCAAAGTTCAGGTTAATGGTTGATGCTTTTGTTTATTGTTATGATGGGAAATATTCTAAATAGTCATCCTAGAATAAAGGATTTTACTGTGATGAAATAAATGAAGCAAAAAATAGTGAAAGAGCCAACAATTTTGAATTTGAAAAAATGGTGTCTTATGTATAGACTCCCCCTATGATTTTCTCCTAGAATAAGGTATAGAAATTGAAAATTTCAACAATGGTACATGAAAAACTATTTAGCCTATATATTATGCTACGATAATTAACTATAGGCTAGAACATATCCATATTAGCATAAAATACTAAGTGCAATTCACCTCAAACTCTGTTGTACATGAGTACGACTGCAACTGAAGTTCAGGCATTTCTAGATGGAACCTATAACAAAAAAGTGTAGTCTCCATCTAAAGGAATCATCTTCAGAGATCTTCCCTGAAATGAGGGCCGAAAACATTACAAGAAAAGCAATACCATAATTCTAAAGTAACAATTTGTATTAAGCCAAATGTCAAAAGTATAATGAAAAAGACAAATCCTTACAATTGGACCTCAAATTGGACCAAGTAGATTTATGATTTTATCTTTAGAATGTAGGAACTTTCTCTATCGAAGCTTCACAACCTCAAATTGGATCTCAAATTGGACGAATAAAATTTATGATTTTATCTTTAGGATGTAGGAACTTCCTTTTTCAGAGCTTCACCACCTCAAATTGGATTTGATAGTGGGCTAACAGATTTATGATTTTATCTTTAGAATGTATGAAATTTTTCAATCAAATATTAAAGATCTCAAGTTGGATGTGAAATTGGACTAGTAGATTTATGATTTTATCTTTAGAATAAAGGAACTTCCTCTGTCAGATATTCATAAATTCCTACACTCAGGTTCTACTTCCAAACAAAAACACCCAAAAGTGTTTCAGGTCAACTGAGAGTACTCTCCAACATAGTTATGTCAATGATAGCAATCCATGTTTCCTTAACCGTCCATACCCAAATTTTGCATAACAATCTATTCTTATTGTACATAAAAATGCCACATATCAACCCCTTCTAAATAAAAAATTTAATCATCATAAAACCATAATTAATAAATTATTTCAGTTTCATAAATTATCTAATGGCATTTACTATCAAAGGAAAAGTTGTATAAATCACAAAAAATCCATGAAGCCTCCTAAATGTAGCTTACAAAAATTTTATAGGATGGGTTTCAACATAAGAAGCTTTCTACTACAACTCTCAACGAATATATTATAAGCAGAAAAAAAAATTCTTCACACTCGAAGTAATGCAATCAAACATTTATTCCAAAAGTATGTTAGTAGGAGTTAACTAAAAGCAATTACCTCTTGCTCCAATAAAGAGCCTATAACTCTGGTTGATATGAAGATTGGTTGTATTATATAATTTATGTAGTGCATTCAAGCACAACACATGTTCAATGGGCTATTCTAGAGAGTGATCAAGATTTTCTAGGCCTTATAAATGTTACTAAAAATTGTACAACTTAAACTACAAACCAAGTTTGTTATATACTTGAATGAAATCTTGGGTTACTAGAAACTATAATAATGTGATTTTCTAATAACCATTATGAAAAGTATTAAAGCAAGACCCATGATGAGGTTTACATACCTAAATGATCAAACAAAAGCTTCCCACACACTCTAGGATACAATCCAAGATCATACCACAACCCTGTCAAGATAGCTAATTTTTTGACCCAAGATTTAAGGTTGTTTTTTAATACCAACAAAAGAATTGGTAAGAGCATGACTGGGGTAAAAATCCTAGGCCTTCGTAGAAAAATAAACCATAACTCTAGTAGATTAGTGAGGTTGCAATACCAAAAAGATTGAGACATTGTATCTAATAATAAAATCTTACAATCTAAATATTGTAGCCAATAACAAGCACACTATGTAGCTCAGTGACATTTGTAAATGGAATATATGGTAAGAAGAATGAAAGTCACTTGAGGTGTGATAGTAAAAAAGAGGTTGAGTAGTGACAAGATAATAAGCTAAAACCTTTCATATTGAAGTGGAGATTTTAACAGTGAGTTTCCTTACCCCCTTGCTAACCTGAAGGGTTTTCCAAATGCTATTGGTATTGTTAGACAGGGAAAATGAAATCAAGGAATGACTGTCCAAATGAAGTAACTGTGGTAATCAAAGGTTCAATGTTTCTTCTTAGCCATTGTATAATGGAGGTAGTGGATTGCATGTTTGAGTTGTGTTTTGAGACTCATCAAATATGGAAGAATAGTGATTAATACCTTGTGGACTATGAAGTAGTGACAATAAGGTTGAAGGATCTTAAGACCCACAATACCATGAAACAATGATTCCCTTGTAGTAAGTGTGAATGGCTGTTCTAGACCTGTTCAAAAATCATCAAACAACAAAATTTTAGTCAATAAACACATTTAAAACAAACATTCCCCATGTGATTCATTCAAATGCGAAGAACAAGAAATGAAGATGAAAAATCAAATAAAGTTATTAAATCTTGCTCAAGAACACTCAAACCAGCATCCCATGGGGGAATTGGTGCTTCTTTGATATGGAAAGAATCCCTTTCCCAATTCCTTGCAAAGCCTTGATGAAAATCGTTGATGATTGTGTTCTCCTTGATGAAAATTTGACCATAACCTAGCTAAGATTGATGAAATTCTATGAAAACCTTGATGAAAATGGATGAAATTGCATAAATGACTTTTCATAAAGTTGTGCATCAAAATGCCTAAGATTGTGGATCCAAATACAATAGAGAAGGCCTTTATTTATAATGAAGAAGGCCGTAAGAATGAAGAATAGGATGAATGTGGGATTAAGATTTGAACCAATGACATTGTGCCACTTGTCAACATGCTATTGAAGAGGGGTTGTGCACATTTTGGTCAATGTGCAAATAAATGAAATTAGGTGGAAATTTGAAATTTGAAAGATTGCTTGTGGAAGAGGATGTGGAAGAAGAGTTAATGCCACTTGGCTCAAGAAAAGGACATGTAAGAGGCTTAAATGCCATGTTTGGAGGAAAAGTCCTTTTAGGAGGGAGATTTCAAATTGGAAGAATATTCCAACGAGATGCCCTTTTGAATGAAAATAGAGAAATTTATAAATCAATTAAATTGATTTACTTGTGCAAGTTGCAAAATCTAGAGGATTTGATGGATTAGAGTTAGAGTTAATTAGGATTTAATTAACTTAGGTGGAGATTAGTTGATTTGACATTTTGACTTAAATTTTTGGATTTATTTAAATCAAAATGAGAGGAATTAGATTTAATTAAATAAAGTTTGATTTATTTAATTAAAATGGATGATGTTAGATTTAATTAAATAAGAGTGATTTATTTAAGAAAAAGAGGGAATATGATTTAACTAAATAAAATGAGTTATTTAATTAAAAGAGGAACATTAGGATTAATTAAATAAAATGATTTATTTAATTAGAAGAGAAATTGTGATAAATTAATTAAATAAGGATTATTTAATTAGTTGGTTAGTGAAGAAGTGATCAACAAAGAACTGATGTTAGTAAATTAGGATCAGATGTGTGATATCAATCAAGATAATTTTGATGTCTATATTTTTCGCCTCTTTGAAGTAATGTACCTGTTGTGTTGGTTCAAAGAATAACCCTGTCGAGACCAGAAGTTTGAAAATTTTCTATTTTTTTTGGATGCCCCAACTGAAAGTACATTGGTACACTGCCTGTTTGAGAGATCAAGTGAAAAATTCAATTTGAGGGTCGATCTCACGACAAAGAGGTTCAAGATGGATGTATGGATGGTTACACTAAGAAATCTATATGATAATGATGATACAAATGAGATGTTTTTAAGATGCTTAGAATAACAAATCTTTATTATCCTAAACAACTTAAATGATTATGCAATGCATGTGAGGTGGATTATGTTTTCTATTACAATGATATGTATGAATACATAGGATGCAAAAATTTTGTGCATGACATGACATCATGTTAGTGTGAAAGAGGATGGAAGAAATAAGATGATGAAAAAAGATCCAACAAGTCCATGATCTACGAGACTTTATGAGAAATGATGATGGATGATAATGTATTTCTTATCAGGAATTGAGATATTAAAAGGGCTTACTTACCTTATGTTTGATAACACACATAGGTACAATGCATCAAGGTATAAATAATCAAGATGGAGTTTCACCTAGTGTGATGGACTTCGAATCCACTATCAGATAGGAGTACTCTTGTTCACACCATGCATATGGAAACCTTACTAGGATGTACTTCAGATATTTCAAACATCTCAGACCAAAACATGGAAAGGTAAAACCTAACAATGTAATAGTCAACAAGCTATTTGAAACACCTTCCATACACACCTAATAAAGAAAGTATTCACCAAAGATATATTACAAGAATATCCAACAAGCACAGTAGACAAAATATAAAGATCAATGCCCCATTCCTTTCTCTCTAAATTCCTTTGTTTGGAAATCATCGAGAGGTCATCGAAATGAGTGCAATAAGATAAATCAAAAGACAAAGATCAAGTAAACAAATAAGCTAAGGTTCTTCATACCGCTAGCCATGACTAAACTACGATGATGCCTAATGTTGATGTCCATTGTAGGAAGGATGCATCTTAGGACATGATGTTATCAGATGATGGGATTGACTGAATGATAAGCTATTGATATTTTGAGTTGACTAACTTGCTTACCTATTGACCTAGACTTGAGACCCTTGATGATTGAGAATACACTTTTAACTTGCTAGAAATGTTTTCGATTGTTTTACCAAAGGTTGAGGGCGGCGATTGATTTATTATGAGTGAATTCTTATTTCGGGTGAAAGTGAGATGTGACAGATGGATTTTTTGGGTTTTTTTAATGTTTTTGGATTTTTGGATTTGTTTTTGAGGCTGTTTTGGTATTTTTGAGATGTTTTACAAATGTTTTGATTTTAAAAATTTCCAATGTTTTTGGTTTTTTCAAGATTTTGACCAAAAAAATAACCTAAGGATCCATCCAAGGGGTCTTGGGGGCTGATCAAAGATTAGCCTTGCCTATGTTATACACACAAAGACCACATAGTTTGACTGACACAAACTCACTTAATAATGAGATATGAACAAGATAGATTGCCAACTTATTATGGTGTACTCCTAAAGGACTAACCTAAGTGTCTTGAGGGCTCATTGATGATGGTCTTGCATATGTTCAAGCTCAGCAATGATGTAGTACGACAAGATGACTCTATTTTTGAGTTTTTTGATATTAGAGTTATTTTTTGATTTTGATATGTTTTGGATGTTTTTGGATTTTCTGATTTTATGAAAAAAATTGGATTTTGTGTCTCAGGGGCTCATGAATGATTAGCCTTGCCTATGTTTAAGCTAAGAGATGACATAGTTTGGATACCATTTTTTTTGAATTTTTTTCTGACTTTTTGACCTACTTTTGGATTTTGATATGTTTTGGATGTTTTTGGGTATTTTCACATGATTTTTACGATATGGATATGGATATGATATCAGTGCTCTATTTTGGGATTTTTTGAAAAGCAAGCTAGGGTTGATTGATCAGATTGATGGATTGATGATAATAACATTTTTGAGCATACACAAAAATGCAAGGATAGTTTTAAGCACCATGAGCATTGGGAAGGATATCCTGAGATGATGATGGATTGGTTGGACTTGATTGATTAGGATTTTGAAGCTTGATTTGGAATAAAATATTTTTGATGATTTGATTTGACGTTGACATGGAAGTTAGATGTGAATGATATTGATTGTTTGGATTGATGTTCGATGAAAGATAAAGCTTGATAAGGAACATCTTCTTGTCAAAATATGCCATGGGCTAGTGATTTGAATTTTGGATCACAAATTCTTGACCAATTTGATTTTACATTTTCCAATGTTTGAATCACCACATAAGTTGGAGGATATAGATCAAAATGTATTCCCGAAGCAAGATATAAATATCTACCCCTAGTGTCTAGTAATGTTTGAAAGGCCATGGGTGAATTCTTGGATAGGTGGATGGATGGATGGATATGATAAGCATGCAAAGGATGCCAAGGAGTATCTTGTGACAAAATAAGGTGTTTGAATAGAGGATTCTCATTTGGATAATGTTTCAAGGCTCAGATAATGTTGAGTGGGATAGGATCAATGAAAATGACCCATGTCAAGATGTCTACCATAAGCAAGTGTAAAGTGTGCACCAAAATTTGTCAAGATCAAGATAATTTGGAAGATGGATGGAGATGGATGAAAATGGATTGGATAAATGGTTCATGGATGAATGGATTTATTATGGATGAGATGGATGGAATGTCAGATTTACTAAGGATGGGATGAGATGCTTCCAACTGAAGTGGTGCACGTAGATTCTCAATTCTACACATGAGGCATATTTACCAGGTTTTCATCATGGTACCTGTCCAAAGTGCCACCATAGTGGTTTTCACTAGAGGATTATTTCTATCTTTACTATTTTCATGATTTTTTAATTGTTTTGATTTTTTATTTTTTTTGCTGATAGATTTTAAGTTCATGCTGAACCATTTGGTACTATTGACGTTGATGCTTCTATCATAATTTTCCATTGATATCCTATTTGAAAGAGATTCTTTGCCAAGATGTGTGCACTTGAATGCTACTTTTGAGATTCCTGATCTACTTTTTTTATATTGGAGTTAACTTTATCTCTGTGCGCATATCGCAATAGAATTCCTTCTAAATCCTTATGATGAAGGGTTGCTGCCAATACATGGTGAATGTGAGAATTGGATATCATGCATGGAGGAGTGGATCGTGTTGTGTATTTAGGAACATGATATGGATTGGTTGAAAACTTGGAACCTTTGACTCTCCAAACTTGGGAAGATGAGCAATTATGGATGGATACAAAAGTGTGCATGGACTTATGACCAACAGCTTGATATACTTTGTACATTTCTTGAGAATCTTGCTTTTTCCTTTGTGGAAATATTTGATGGATACTTTTCCCTTCTTTATTTTTCCCATAGTTTTTTTGACAAATGGAGTTTGATAGGGATAATCATTATTTTATTCTTTGGTATCCACTTGTATTTGATTTGTCCTTCATGCTTCACAACTTCTTTTTCTTTGATAACATTCTTTGTGATTTGATTCAAATCTTTCTTTTGATGTTGGTCCCAATTCATAGATGGGGTGATGGGTGGATGAAGATTCATGATGTGGTGGGTTGTAGTCTTGCCACTGGTTTCATCATAAGGATTCTTCATGCTCTTTATGTTTACATTTTCTTGAGATGAAGTTGCCCCCTACTTGATATGTTTATATCCCTTAATTGTCAAATAACCAAGGCTGTGATACTTAGGATTGGCAATATTCTGCACTAGTTTTAGGATACCCCGTTCATGTAGACCTAATCCATTACCTTGATAATTCATAAGTTGAAATTTTTTACTTGCAATAGGATATGATTTACCTTGGAAAAAAGATGTTAATCCTTCTCTACTCTATCATGGATCTTCAAAAGTAATAGATTCTTCACTGATAAAATACCTTTCCCTAAAAAAGGTAAGTGATCCAAGTTTATAAGTGATAGGATCTTCCATAAGTGGGATAACTTTCTAATTGATATCTTTGGCTTGTTCTTGTGAAATATCAAATTTCAATGCTTCTTCAAGAGGTGTTGATGATTCACTATTCATGTAAAATTCTTTCTCATGATTCATTTTTTATATGCCTTCACAGGATGCTTTTGATTCAGAACTTTTGTAGAAGCCTTCTTTATGACCCATTTCTAATATGTCTCTAGATTTTTCAAAATATTTATCATGGTTACAAATGTCAAGAGTAGGAGACTCTTGTTCCTTGGTAATGATATCGAGAGTATGAGACTCTTGTTTTGAGTGAAGATCATCTACATTTCCATTAGGAGTAAGCATCTCATGGGTAGATGGAGGAATATGTGATATATAGATATGATCATCATTTGCGATATTTTGTATAGATTGGAGAGTGTCTATTAGATCATTGTAGTATCTTGGAGATACAAATTCTTGATCTTGACTGATTTTGGAAAGGATTTTGACATGGGTCAATTTCAAAGGATGGATTGCTTACAAAGGGTTCTTGGACATCACTATTAGGCATGGGAAGTGGCTCAATATCCTCTTGATCTTTGAGTGGATTTGGATCAAGTGTGGAGTTGAGGATTCCTTCAATATTTGCAACCATGAGGTTGAAGGATGTCAATATGTCTTGGAAAGGACCACTGCTAGACTTTGGTGAAAGATGATGATCATGCTTTGGAATAAACTCTTGAGATATGCCCTATAACTCATTAGGTGATGTAGATACATTGTCAACATGATCATTGGTAGATGGATCTTGGATTATGTCAATAGGATCAAATAATTCTAACACTCCTTGAAATAGATAATTGTTTGAGGGGTTTTGATCATGATTAAAAAGTGACTCTAGATGTATGTTGATTTGATCTTTGGATGGGGTAAAAACATTTTCAAGGTGCTCATTGATGGATAGATCTTGATCATTGTCCTCAATAGTTGTGGTGGAGAGATTGTTGCTATTTTCAGCCATAGGATCAAATGATGTTAGCATTTCTTGAATTGGATCATTGTTGGGGGATTTTGATAATGATTAAAAAGTGACTCTTCATATATGTTAATTTGATTGTTGGATGAGGTAGAAACATACTCAAGGTGCTCATTAATGGATAGTTTTGATTGATCTTGGATATGTGATTCAACTAATTTTCGAGATGGGGTGATTGGGTTTGTTGTTGATGTTGTTGATCTTGATATCCAATGTCTTGACATTGGAGATATTGTTCTTGATGTGGTTGTGGAAATAACTCAATGCTTTGATGACATGGTTCAACCAATGGAAGAGTGTATTGATTTCCCAAATGAGATAGAGCTCTTACGAGGCTTAACCCTCAAGAAGACTTTGTCTCCTACAACAAGATCATGTGGCACATAGTTCAGCTCATACTATTTCAGTTTCCTGGACTCATATGCCACCACTTTACCTTCCTACATTAGCACAACTCCTACACCTTCACCTGATGCATCTCTAATCACAATGAAGTGCCCATTAGGATCAGGTATAGTCAACATTGGTGCAGATGTCAACTTCTGTTTAAGAATCTCAAATGCTTCCTCACACTTCTCTATCCACTCATATTTCTTTCTGTTCTTTTGAAGATTAGTAATAGGTGCTACAATTCTAGAAAACCCTTCTACATATTTTCAGTAGTATCCTGCAAGTCCCATGAAACTATGAACTTTAGTAACACTTCACGGTGTTGGCCAATCTACTATTGCCTCTATCTTCACAGTATCAATTGAGATTCCCTTAGTAGATATGACATGCCCCAAATAGTGAACCCTCTTTTGAAAGAAAGTACACTTCAAAAAAATACCAAAAAGCTTTCGATCTCTCAGTCATTGCAAAACTATTTTCAGGTGCTTCTCATGTTCCTCTTATGTCTTAGAGTAAATTAGAATGTCATCAATGAATATAAGCAAAAAATCATCCAAACAGTCTCTGAATATATTGTTCATAAGGTTCATGAATGCTGCTAGAGCATTCATTAGGCCAAAAGGTACTACGGTGAACTCGTAGTGTCCATACTGAGTTCTGAAAGCTATCTTTGCAATATCCTCATCCTTAATCCTCAACTGGTGGTAGCTTGATCTAAGATCAATCTTAGAAAACAAACTGGCCCCTTTCATTTGATCAAACAACTCATCTATATTGGGTAAAGGATACCTATTCTTGATGGTAACCTTATTAAGCATCCTATAATCAATACATAATCGCAAGGTTCCATCCTTCTTCTTAACAAAGATTACCAGTGCACCCCATGGTGATACACTTGGTCTAATAAATCCATGTTTCAGAAACTCCTGGAACTGAGCTTTCAATTCATACAACTCAGTAGTAGTCATTCTATAAGGAGCTTTGGATTGAGGCTCCGTTCCAGGTAACAGTTCAATCGAGAAGTCAAATTCTCTATTCGGCGATAATTTCGTAAGTTCTTCTAGAAAAATATCCAAGAACTCTATGAGAACTGGATAGTCCTCTAGACTTTGATGGGCACTATCCAAGTCACTCACCAAAATAGAAAAAATGGAACATCCATTCCGATGTGCTTTCTTTAGCTGCATAGCTAAGATATGTCTCAACTCTAAAGGCTCTCAAGATCCTAGAATCTCTATTGGATGTCCAAAATAATCCAAACAACTCACAACCTTGTCCTCACAAATCACTATGGCCTTATGCTCAGTTAACCAATTGATACCTAAGATCACATCATAAGAACCTAACGGTGCTACATAAAGGTTAACTTGGGTTCGGAAGTTAGGTAACTCTAAATCGCTACATGCTAAACATGTATCTACCCTCTTCTCTACTAGACTTCCATACTGAACCATCCATGAATGTGACATAATACCAGGTCTAACAAGTAATTTAACAACTACTCTAGGATCAATAAAGCATTATGAAGCTCCAGTATTTATTAAAATAGAAACAGATTGATCAAAAAGCTTACCCGTCATCTAGATAGGTGAAGCCTGAAAGTCGGCTTGATGATTGTCAACCACTGCATGTATCTGATGTTGTCGTGCTTTCCAATCATTACCACCTCTCTAACCTCGTGTACACTGAGTGCAATTGGAGGCATAGTGATCTCCTCCACAAGTATAGCATCCACCTCATGGCCCTGTATGACCACCTGACCTGTTCCTGATATTGGAGAAGTTGGTGTTATTATTGTTCACCTTCTTGTTTCCCCCATAGCTACCTTCTCCTTTATCTAGGGTATTTGTTCCCCTCTTCAAATTCCTAATCTGCTGATTATTATTGTTACCCCTCTGGTTATTGTTTTGAAACTTCCTTTTTCCAAAACTAGATTTTGCATTAACTCTCTTCCTATAATTAGCCACCTGTTGCAGCTTATGTTCCTATTTCATGGCCTTCTCAAAGATCTCATCCATCGTCAATGGGTTATGAATGTCCACATCAGCTCCAATCTATGGCCTCAACCCTAGAATGAATTTACGGATACAGAATCATTCATCCATCTGGTACTGCGGTACGTACTTCAGGAGATTGGTGAACCTCTCCCAATACTGGGTAACTATAAGACCACCCTGTGCCAAATTTTGGAATTCTATCATCTTCCTATCAAAGAACAGTTGTGGAAGCCACCTCTTACTGAATAGGTTCAAGAATGCTTCCCATGTAGTTCCACCTAGTAGTAATTTCTTCTCAGTCTTTTCATTATCCTACCAAGTAGTAGCTTCTCTAGTAAGTTGGTATGCAGCCCAAACTGCCTTGGTTTCATTTGACATGTTCTTGAGCTCGAAGTATTTTTCCATCTCAATAACCCAATCTTCTTCTCCATCACGTATTGTCTTACCATCAAACTTGGGTAGTGCTACCCTTTTTAGATCTTTCGCTAACTCCCCTTCAATCCTTACTTGAGGGTTTGGTACTTCAACCCTTGCATTGTCATTGTTAGGTTGTTCCTGATTTTGGGGAATTTCAACTCGAGGTTTTTTCCCTTCTCTGATACCTCAAACTTCATATTCCAGATTGTCCATTCTAGAACCATGTTGATTCAAGAGGCTGAGAATCTAGTCCAACCTATCATTCTCATTGCTTTCAGCTCCTTTACCTCTTGAAACATTATGTATCACAATTCCTACATCAAGGAATGTTCATTTAGCGTAATGGACAAAGGACCTAGTGTTTAAACCTAGGGCTCTGATACCAAATGTAAAGAGCGGAAATCTCTTTAAAAAACATCAAAAATTACTTTAAATAAGATCCATTATATTCAAAATAATGTCATCATTCCATTCATTTAGACATCAAAGAACTAGTCGATTACACAACAACGACATAAAAGTCGAAAGATAATTTCATTACAATTCAGTCTAAATTGCACAACTGTCGAATTACACAATTCCAATTTATGAATACAATGGATAACAATTATATCAGTGATAGCTCGAGACTTAGGCATGCAGTCGCCATAAGATCATCATTAAATATATCAAGAATAATAAAGCATAAAAAGAAGATGCAGTCTGTCGATCTTCCATCCAAAATCAAATATTTAACAAGAAGATGAGAACAAGGATCAAGCACTTTTTTTTCCCAACCTCGAAGCTTACACTTCCCCGGAATTTCTTAGTCAATCAAGAAATACCCAACCCGATACGAATTGCTTAGCAAAAAGCAATCTATGAGCAAGATGGAATCTAGTGCATGCCTAGTACTACTAGTAAACCACAAGCATTTTCATTTCTCTAATTCATATAAGAAATAAGCAAGTTCGGTACTAGGATATGGTAGAGAGCTCAATAAATCCATCTATTTCAATGGTCCATAATTACTTGGCCAAGTAAAATGTCATGCATGACAATAAAAATAGTTTTGGAAAAGAGAAACTAGACTCTCTATTTACCCATATTCGGCACGTGTCCCGTAAGGTAACTTTCCCAAAAACATAACATGCAGAATTATCTATCATTCATGCATGGTCTAAACAGTCAAATACAGTTTTTTGCAATCTTTTAAAAACAAACTGGAAACTTTGTTTTAACACAAAACAGTATAAAAAGAGATTCTTTCTATTGTTCAAATTTTGTAAAATTCATAAAGTCAATATTTTAAATTGAGTATTAATTAATCAATAAGGTTTATAAAATGAAGGTGTAACTCCAGTATGTTAAATAAATACATATAAAAATAGAAATTAAAAGAGTACACATTCATTCATTCATACTCTCATTAATTAATGTTGTTTCAATATTGTTTTGGATGTTTTCAAAATAAATCAAATCTCAAGTCTAAACATTTTATTTTCAGTTTATCCTATTTTCAGAAAATAAATTATAATCATTTATCAAAATAACTAATTTAATAGTTTCAGTTTTGACAATTTCGTTTAAAGGTGAAATTTTCAAGTTTAAATAACCTACATTCAAACATAGTGTTAACAACTCGAAGTTAAATTCTGTCATTTATTTTTCAGTCAACAAAGTATTATTTTTTGTCAGCAAAATTAAATATATTTTCTATTCAAGATTGTTTTGTTTCTAAAATGATAAAATTGTTTCCAGATTTAATGGGTTCTCCTAAATTCATTTCTTTGTTTTATGCATGATTCAAATCAGAATTTCCCAAAATTCTCAATAAAAATAACAAAGTTTTTGTTTAATATGTTGTTGAATCTAAATCTAAAATTTAGTTTTCTATTTTGAATTTGTCCCTAAATTTGGTCAATATTATTATTTCATGATTTTAATCGAAGATTTTTCCTAAAATATCTATCTCTAACTTTGTCTAATATTCTAGAAAAATAATTTCAGTCTGATTTGTTTTACAGTTAAATAAAATTTGAATGAATAATTTTTGTGATCATTGTTTAAATCTCTCTTTCCTAATGTTAACAAACAAGATTTTGTTATAATTTTATGCTCATTTCTATAATCTAGAAATAGAATTGAAGGATCTATTGTTCTGGAAATAAATTTTAAAGTTCAAATCCTACCTATTGAATTCAATTTCTGGAAATTAATACAGTTTCCTATGTATTTTTCTACCCCTGGAGTCTTTCTGACAGTGCCTTATCCCTCGCCACCACTCCTTCTATTAGCTATGCACGCTTCTTATTGTAGGTGCACTCTTTATCCCTAGCACATGCGTGTGAGAGGAAGTGTTGAGTGAAAGGGAGGAGGTGAAGAGGCTTTGTACTTTCTCCTAGGCCGATCCCTTACCAGTTGTCTCGAGCCTTTCACATAGGCTACGTGAGGTACTGTTGTCAGATGGAGAGTGGGGAGTATGGAGTCTACGTAGAACCGTGCCTCCTTCATTGGCCAATGTGTGGTATGTGAGAAGGATTCTCCACCCTGGGCTTGCCTTATTACTTGGTGTCTCCTTGTTGATACAAGACTTTCTCCTTCTATGTAGTTCTCTCTTCCTTATTTTATTTTTCTCAAGATAAAAAAAAAAGGGAAAACAATTTTTTTTTTTCCAGCTTGTTTCCAATTTTGAAAATCTGTGTGTAAATTCTTTGAGTCTCTCAATTTCGGATTTTCATTTGGTATTTATCTTTTTTTCCCTTTTCATGCATTGATCTCAACAAGGTATGAGATCCACCATTTACTCATTGATCTTCAGTTTAAAATTCAAAAACCAAGTCTTGATAATTGAATGCTTTTAGAGGAATCTAGATATTTTCTTTCTCATGTTTAACTGAAGATTAAATTTTGAATGCAATAACAAAGTGTACGTGAGTATTGATTTACATTTCTCATTTAGCTATGTTTAGATTTTAATTCAATTTCAGAATTTTAAAATCCATTCATTTCCTAATTTCAATATTAAAAACCATTTAATTTCAAAAACACTTCATTTATTTATTATTATTATTTTTTTTTAATCAAATTTCAAAATAAAATCTATTGCATTTAAATTTCTAAATTTCAAATTTGATATTTCCAAACAATAATAGAATATTTAAACAAGCAATTTAATTATTCAATTTAAGTTAAATTTCATCAAATTTAACAAAATCATCATTTAAATCACATGCATTTTTGCAATTTTTGAGAAATCACATAAAAACTAGATTTTCAATTCGCAAGCATGATATATGCATAATATATTAAAATAGTCATCTATGTGAGTGTGTGAGATCCCATCTATTCTTAAACGTTAATCGACTAAACAAGTCTACCTGATCATTTTTCTCGCCTTCCATCACATTCATCTGTTCCTGCATTCACTTGCACTCGATTTATCATCAGTAATGACAAACCCCGAAATAAATATAAATATAATTCAAATCATAATACTTGCATTTTGATTTCAGTTTCATTTCAATTTCAATTTCATTTTGATTTCAATTTAACCATCATTAAATAATCATTCAATTTCTATCTAAATCTCGACATAGTAATTAGTGTCTGCATTTACATAAGTCAATGAAAATCTATATGTGACATCCTTTCCCTCTTGGAAGAGACATCATCTCGATGTCTTATTAGTCATTCAATAAGCATAACATCATCATCATTAAAACATACTATCTCAATCAATAAACATAGTATCTCAATAGGTAAAGCATAGTATCTCAATCAAGCATAATGGAATAGTAACTAACAACATAGTTCTCCAACATAAACATAAGAAAATATAGTAGCATCCATGCTATCAAATTTCACAAGATGTGAATCAAAACCAGAGTATCAAATATCTCCGCACAAAACAAATGCTAATCTATGAAAGAAAATGAGGAAAATGACAGTGTCTAAGAATCCTCCCATGTAGCACTGTCCTCAGTATACTAGTCCCACTGGACCTTATACTGGGTATTATCTCTGTTACGCAACTTAATGCTACACCTGTCTAGGATTTATATGGGCTCCACTAGCACCACCCCTAGATCCTGTACCTGTAATGAATGCCAATCAAGAATATGAGATGCATCACAATGATAAGTTTTCAACAAAGAAACATGGAAAAATTTATCGAGTCGAGCAAGAGCAGGTTGTAACACTAGTCTATATGCAACTGGATTAATAACTTCTAGTACATCAAATGGTCCCACAAATCTCGGTGCCAACTTTGATGATTTCCCAAATGAGATAGAGCTCTTATGAGGCTTAACCCTCAAGAAGACTTTATCTCCTACAACAAACTGTTTGAAATTCCTATTCCTATCAGCATAGCTCTTCTGTCTATCAGCTTCTTCCTTCAATCTACCCTTGATCAACTTCATCTGCTCATCCATTTCCTTGAGCATATCTAGAGCAATAATGATCATGTCTTTCATCTTGTCCCAACTGATGGGTGTGCAAAATTTTCATCCATAGAGTGCCTCAAAAGGTGCCATACCCAATGAAGAATGGTATGAGTTGTTGTAGGAAAACTCAACCAATGGTAAATATTCCTCCCACTTGTACCGCTGATCCATACAGTATATCCTCAACAAGTCCTCCACAACCTGATTGACCCTTTTAGTTTGGCCATCGGTTTGTGGGTGATATGCAGAACTAAAATTCAATTTAGTTCCAAAAAGCCGCATTCAGTGTAGTCCAGAACCTAGATGTCATCCTAGGATCTCTATCACAAATAATGGTCTCTAGTACACCATGCAATCTAAATATCTCTTGCACAAATTTTCTTGCAAGAGTCAATGATCCATCCTTTAAATTCCCTGGTATGAAATGTGAAACCTTCGTCATCTTATCAACTACTAAGATAGTATCATGCCTATTCTTGCTCAAAGGTAATCCTTGGATGAAATCCATACTGATTACTTGCCACTTATACTCAGGTATATCATGGGGATACAAAATTCCTGCTGGATGCACATGCTCAACATTGACTCACTGGCATTCCAAACATCTAGCTACATACTCCATGACATCTTTCTTAAGCTTAGGCCAAAAATACAAAACCTTCAAATCGGCTACCATCTTCGTAACTCTTGGATGCCCTGAATAAGGTGCATCATGAACTTCCTCAAGTATTAACTTCCTCGAATATCCACCCTCTGGGATATACATTCTTCCCTGATATTTGATAATACCATCATTCTCCATCACATAACCATCAAATCTATGATTTGAAGAATCCACCTCTAAGGCTTGTCTAACCTTGTCATAATGCTCATCTCCTAGAAGATACTGCAAGGCTTGTTGCCTCAAATTTGACCTTGTGGTCACCATAGTAGATAGATGCCTTCTCCTGGTAAGTGCATCTGCAAGCCTATTTTCCTTACCCTTGATATACTTGATACCAAAATCATACTCACTTAGGAAATCAGGCCACCTCCTCTATCTCATAATGAGGTTCGGCTATGTGAAGATATACTTAAGTCCCAAATGATCAGTCTTAAGCTCAAATGGCTTCCCTAGGAAATAATGTCTCCACATCTGCAATGTATGCACAATAGTAGTAAGCTCAAGATCATGTGGCACATATTTCAACTCATAATATTTTAGTTTCCTGGACTCATATGCCACCACTTTACCTTCCTGCATTAGCACAGCTCTATACATTCAGTTGATGCATCTGTAATCACAATGAAGTGCCCATTAGGATCCGGTGTAGTCAACACTAGTGTAGATGTCAACTTCTGTTTAAGAATCTGAAATGCTTCCTCGTACTTCTCTTTCCACTCATATTTATTTCCCTTCTTTTGAAGAGAAGTAATAGGTGCTGTAATTCTAGAAAACCCTTCTACATATTTTCGGTAGTATCTTGCAAGTCCCATGAAACTACGAACTTCAGTAACACTTCGCAATGTTGGAAAATCTACTATTGCCTCTATCTTTGTAGGATCAACTGAGATTCCCTCAACAGATATGACATGCCCCAAATAGTGAATCTTCTTCTAAAATAAAGTACACTTTGAAAACTTACCAAAAAGCTTTCAATCTCTCACCCGTTGCAAAACTATTTTTAGGTGCTTCTCATGTTCCTCTTCTGTCTTAGAGTAAATCAGAATGTCATCAATGAATATAAGCACGAAATCATCCAAACAGTCTTTGAATATACTGTTCATAAGGTTCATGAATGCTGCCAGAGCATTTGTTAGGCCAAAGGGTACTACGGTGAACTCATAGTGTCCATACTGAGTGTTGAAAGTTGTCTTCAGAATATCCTCATCCTTAATCCTCAACTGGTGGTAACCTGATCTAAGATCAATCTTAGAAAACACAGTGGCCCCTTTTATCTAATCAAATGACTCATCTATCATGGGTAAAGGATACCTGTTCTTGATGGTAACCTTATTAAGCATTTTGTAATCATTACATAGTCGCAAGGTTCCATCCTTCTTCTTAACGAATATTACCAGTGCACCCCATGGTGATACACTCGATCTAATAAATCCCTGTTTCAGCAACTCCTACAACTGAGCTTTCAATTCATACAACTTAGTAGTAGTCATTCTATAAGGAGATTTGGATTGAGGCTCTGTTCCAGGTAACAATTCGATCAAGAAGTCAAATTCTCTCTTCGAACGTAATTCCATAAGTTCTTCTGGAAAAATATCCAAGAAATCTCTGAGAACTAGATAGTCCTTTGAACTCTGCTGAGCATTATCCAAGTCACTCACCAAAATAGAAAAAATGGAACATCCATTCCAATGTGCATTCATTAGATGCATAGCTGAGATATGTCTCAACTCTAAAGGCTCTCAAGAGCCTAGAATCTTTAGTGGATGTCCAAAATAATCCAAACAACTCACAACCTTGTCCTCACAATTCACTATGGCCTTATGCTTAGTTAACCAATTGATCCCTAAGATCACATCATAAGAACCCAACGGTGCTACATAAAGGTTAACTTGGGTTTGGAAGTTAGGTAACTCTAAATCGCTGCATGCTAAACATGTATCTAATGTCTTCTTTGGTCAATTTCCATACTGAACCATCCATGAATGTGACATAATACTAGGTCTAATAGGTAATATAACAACTACTCTAGGATCAATAAAGCATTCTAAAGCTCCACTATCTATTAAAATAGAAATAGATTGACCAAAAAGCTTACCCACCATCTGGATAGGTGAAGCCTAAAAGTTGGCTTGTCCATTGTCAACTGCTACATGTATCTAATGTTGCAGTGCACACCAATCATTACCACCTCTCTAACCTCATGTATGCTGAGTGAAATTGGAGGCATAGTTATCTCCTCCACAAGTATAGCATCCACCTCGTGGCCTTGTATGACCATCTGACCTATTCTTGATATTGGAGAAGTTGGTGTTATTATTGTTCACCTTCTTGTTTCCACCATAGCTACCTTCTCCTTTATCCTAGGTGTTTGTTCCCCTCTTTAGATTCCCGATCTGCTAATTATTGTTGTTACCCCTCTTGTTATTGTTTTGAAACTTCATGTTTCCAAAACTAGATTTTTCATTAACACTCTTCCTGTAATTAGCCACCTATTGAAGCTTCTGTTCCTGTTTCATGGCCTTCTCAAAGACCTCATCCATTGTCAATGGGTTATGAATGTCCACATCAGCTCCAATCTATGGCCTCAACCCTAGAATGAATTTATGGATACATAACCATTCATCCATCTGGTACTATGGTATGTACTTTAGGAGATTGGTGAACTTCTCCCAGTTCTGGGTAACTGTAAGACCACCCTGTGCCAAATTCTAGAATTATGTCATCTTCCTGTTAAAGAACAACTATGGAAGCCACCTCTTTCTAAACAGGTTCAAGAATGTTTCCCATGTAGTTCCACCTGGTAGTAATTTCTTCTCATTCTTTTCATTATCCCACCAAGTAGTAGCTTCTCTAGTAAGCTAGTATGTAGCCCAAACTACCTTGGTTTCATTGGACATGTTCTTGAGCTTGAAGTATTTTTCCATCTCAATAACCCAAGCTTCTACTCCATCACCTATTTTCTTACCATCAAACTTGGGTGGTGCTACCCTTTTCAGATCTTTTGCTAACTCCCCTTCAATCCTGGCTTTAGGATTTGGTACTTCAACCCTTGCATTGTCATTGTTAGGTTGTTCCTGATTTTGGGGAATTTCAACTCAAGGGTTTTTCCCTTCTCTAACACCTCAAACTTCCTGTTCTAGATTGTCCATTCTAGAACCCTACTGATTCAAGATCCTAAGAATCTGGTCCAACCTTTCATTCTCATTGCTTGCAGCTCCTTTACCTCTTGTACCCATTATGTATCACAATTCCTGCATCAAGGAATGTTCATTTAGCGTAATGAAAAAAGGACCCTAGTGTTTAAACCTAGGGCTCTGAAACCAAATGTAAAGAGCGGAAATATCTTTAAAACAACATCAACAATTACTTCCAATAAGATCCATTATATTCAAAATAACGTCATCATTCCATTCATTTAGACATCAAAGAACTAGTCGATTACACAACAACGACATAAAAGTCGAAAGATAATTTCATTACAATTTAGTCTAAATCGCACAAGTGTCGAATTACACAATTCCAATTTATAAATACAATGGATAACAATTATATCAGTTACAACTCAAGACTTAGGAATTCAGTCACCATAAGCTCGTCATTACATATATCAAGAATAATAAAGCATAAAAAGAAGATGTAGTCTATCGATCTTCCATCCAAAATAAAATATTCAACAAGAAGATGAGAACAAGGATCAAGCACTTTTTTTTCCCAACCTCAAAGCTTACGCTTCCCCGGAATTTCTTAGTCAATCAAGAAATACCCAACCCGATACGAATTGCTTAGCAAAAAGCAATCTATGAGCAAGATGGAATCTAGTGCATGCCTAGTACTATTAGTAAACCACAAGCATTTTAATTTTTCTAATTAATTTAAGAAATAAGCAAGTTCGGTACTAGGATATGGTAGAGAGTTCAATAAATCCATATGTTTCAATGGTCCATAATTACTTGGCCAAGTAAAATGTCATGCACGACAATAAAAGCAGTTTTGGAAAAGCAAAACTACACTCTCTATTTAACGAATGGACCCAGCCAACATGGAAATGGAACGTGGACCCACACAAACATAAAGACAACGGAGAATCAATCACAGGAAATGAAGGAAGCCACATCAAGGACCAGACCACACAGGACCACACATAAATATAGCCCAAGGAAATGGAGCCAGAAATGGATGAATGGAGCCCTAACTTAGCCAAGATGATCCAACACAATAAAAATAACAGAAAAGAAATGAAGGAGACTGAATGGAAGCCAAATAATATATAGCCATGGATGGACCAAATAGCCTTTAACTTCTTTGTTCAATATTCTAGAAAAAAATACAAATTGACCAAGAGTAGTTAAATAAAATGAATGGAATAATGGACACATGGACTTTAATAAAAGCAATAAAATGGGTGGAAAGAGATGGAAGGAATGGAAATAGAATGGAAGGACGAAGAAATGGAAATAATGGAAAATGGTGGAATGGATGGAAATGGCTGGAATGTATTTTTCTACCCCTAGAGTCTTTGTGACAGTGCCTTATCCCCGGCTGCCACTCCTTCTATTAGCTATGCACCCTTCTTACTGCTGGTGCACTCTTTATCCCTGGTGTGTGGGTTGGAGAGGAAGTGTTAAGTGAAAGGGAGGAGGTGAAGAGGCTGTGTAGGTTCTCCCAGGCCATGGCTTACTAGCTATGTCGAGCCTTTCACATAGGCTATGGGAGGTACTATTCTCAGATGTAGAGTGGGGAGTATGGAGTCTGCATAGAACCGCGCCTCCTTCATTGGCCCATGCGTGTTATGTGAGGAGTCTCCACCCTGCACTTTCCTTATTACCTGGTGTCTCCCTACTGATACAATACTTTCTCCTTCTACGTAGTTCTCTCTTCCTTATTTTATTTTGCTCAAGATAAAAAAAAGAGGAAAACGATTTTTTTTTTCGGCCTCTTTCCAATTTTGAAAATCTATGTGTAAATTCTCTGAGTCTCTCAATTTCAGATTTTCATTTGGTATTTATCTCTTTTTCCCTTTTCATGCATTGATCTCAACAAGGTATGAGATCCACCATTTACTCATTGATCTTTAGTTTAAAATTCAATCACCAAGTCTTGATAATTGAATGCTTTTAGAGGAATCTAGATATTTTCTTTCTCATGTTTAACTGAAGATTAAATTTTGAATGCAATAACAAAGTGTACGTGAGTATTGATTTACATTTCTCATTTAGCTATTTTTAGATTTTAATTCAATTTCAAAATTTTAAAATCCATTCATTTCCTAATTTCAATATTAAAAACCATTTAATTTCAAAAACACTTCATTTATTTATTATTATTATTGTTATTTTAATCAAGTTTTGAAATAAAATCTATTGCATTTAAATTTCTAAATTTCAAATTCGATATTTCAAAACAATAATAGAATATTTAAACAAGCAATTTAATTATTCAATTTAAGTTAAATTTAATCAAATCTAACAAAATCATCATTTAAATCACATGCATTTTTGCAATTTTTGAGAAATCATATTAAAATTAGATTTTCAATTCGCAAGCATGATATACGCATAATACATTAAAATAGTCATCTATGTGAGTGTGTGAGATCCCATCTATTCATAAATGTCAATCGGCTAAACAACTCTACCTGATCGTTGTTCTTGCCTTCCATCACGTTCACCTATTCTTGCGTTCACTTGCACTCAATTTATCATCAATAATGACAAACCCCAAAATAAATATAAATGTAATTCAAATCATAATACTTTCATTTCAATTTCAATTTCATTTCGATTTCAATTTAACCATCATTAAATAATCATTCAATTTCTATCTAAATCTCGACATAGTAATTAATGTCTGCATTTAAATAATTCAATGAAAATCTATATGTGACACAGCTTTAGAATGGTTGTTCTTGCACCAACAAATAGATAGAGATTTGGCTTACTATAAAAAAAGGTTCTAGTATAGGCATTTTATTTGTGGGGGATCATCCATACAGCAAGAGACCATTGTTGCCCTTCTTGTTAGAATAATCCTCATGATACTTGAAATTTTCTCAAGTTCCTACACTTATATAATGGGTGGAAGTCGCTTGGATTTAGCGTTATCCCAGTTGGGTTGTTCCTTGGGGTGATTACTTTTTCCCACTAGGCAAGCCCTCTAAAGGTGAACAATAGTGAGTAAGCACATATATAATTTGATCAATCTTTGTTTGTGTGAACAAAGAGAGAACACACATGATATACCTAACTAACACTAGCAAGATTTGTTCAATTTTAAGAGCCCAAATTTGAAATGTGGAGGCAATCTTTTAGACAACCTAATATCACAAAAAATTCTTTTGATTCTCAAGATCATCATGTACCACGAGAAAAGTGCATATGCATTTCAATGGTATTAGTTTGTAAAATATATTACAAAATAAGATAAGCACATGTTCATTTTAGACCTCAAAAGCAATAGTGAGTTCCTTTTAAAGCACCAAATTTGAGTGTGAAAGTTGATTGTTCAATTTTTAAAACCCAAATTCAAATCTAGTGATTTTCTAATATTCATTTTAACAAACTTTGAGAAAAAGAAAGCTTTTGTATGTTCCTTTTAAACCAAAAAAAAATGTAGTTAAGTTCTAAACTGAAAGTCAACAAGATCCCAAAGGTTGGGTTATAGGTGTCCCCAAAGTGTTAAATAACACTTATTACAATGGTTATAAATTTTTTTTTCTTTCAATTCAATGATCCATGTTCCTCTTAAAACCTAAAATCTATACTCAAAATGTTATATGAGATCAAGAAACAAGAAGATATGAAGGTTAGATGAATGATTAAGCATAGAAACCCTAAAACTTAGACCAAGTTACAATGTGATTTGATTTTAGGTGAAATTTGAAAAATTTAACTATATAAAAGTTGAGAAACACATACACCATTAGATAGCTTATAAAATTCTATCCCATTTCATAAAAAAAAAAAAACCGAAAAAGACCTCCGTATGACCAAGATATGACTATTTTAAGATTAACTATAAAAGCAAAAAAACAATGGCATCGCCATTTGAACATGATCAACGTCATTATTTGAGATTTCAACATCGCTATTTGAGACTTCAACATCACTATTTGAGGATTTGAGCATCTCTCTACTATAAAAGAATCACTCTGTGTAAAAATAGAGACCGTGTGTGCGTCGCTATTTCTTCCAATGTCGTTGTTTGTCCTTGGAAAGCAAAAAAGAGAAAAAAATGATGGAAATGACCAAAAAAAAGTGTTAATTTTGAGATTTGTGCCCTCCTTCTAGCGCCAAAATGTGAATGATTATTCTAGACCTATTCAAACATCATCAAACAACACAATTTTAGTCAATAAACACATCTAAAATAAACATTCCCCATGCGATTCATTCAAATGCAAAGAATAAGAAATGAAGATGAAAAATCAAATAAAGTTATTAAATCTTGTTCAAAAACACTCAAACCATCATCCCATGGGATAATTGGTGCTTCTTTGATATGGAAAGAATCTCTTTCCCAATTTCTTGCAAAGCCTTGATGAAATTTGACCATAACTTAGCTAAGATTGATGAAATTCTATGAAAACCTTGATGATAATGGATGAAATTGCATAAATGACTTTGTCTAAAGTTGTGCATCAAAATGCCTAAGATTTTGGATCCAAATACAATAGAGAAGGCCTCTATTTATAATGAAGAACGTTGGAAGAATGAAGAATAGGATGAATGTGGGATTAAGATTTGAACCAATGACATTGTGTCACTTATCAACATGCTATTGAAGAGGGGTTGTGCACATTTTGGTCAATGTGAAAATAAATGCAATTAGATGGAAATTTGAAATTTGAAAGATTGATTGTGGAAGAGGATGTGGAAGAAAATTTAATGTCACATGGCTCAAGAAAAGGACATGTAAGAGGCTTAAATGCCATGTTTGGAGGACAAGTCCTTTTAAGAGGGAGATTTCAAATTGGAAGAATATTCCAACAAGATGCCCTTTTAGATGAAAATAGAGAAATTTATAAATCAATTAAACTTGTGCAAGTTGAAAAATCTAGAGGATTTGATGAATTAAAGTTAGAGTTAATTAAGATTTAATTAACTTAGGTTGAGATTAGTTGATTTGACATTTTGACTTAGATTTCTGGATTATTTAAATCAAAATGAGAGAAATTACATTTAATTAAACAAAGTTTGATTTATTAAATTAAAGGGATGATGTTAGATTTAATCAAATAAGGGTGATTTATTTAATCAAAAGAGGGAATATGATTTAGCTAAATAAAATGAATTATTTAATTAAAAGAGGAACATTAGGATTAATTAAATAAAATGATTTATTTAATTAAAAGAGGAATTGTGATGAATTAATTAAATAAGGATTATTTAATTAGTTGGTTAGTGAAGAAGTGATCAAGGAAGAACTGGTGTTAGTAAATCAGGATCAGGTGCATGATATCAATCAGGATAATTTCGATGTCGACAGTAAGTAACTAGGCAATCTATAGGGCATAGTTTTATTTTATAGAAGGATGCTCATGAAAGGAATCTTCAAGTGACAATGATTGAGTTGTTTTAAATTGCAGTTGAGGGTGCAATATCTAGTCTTAAAGGAAGTTAGCAAAGGAGTAAATGTGGAAGAAAATCAAATTATACACAACAAACAATTCACAATGTTATCTTGCATAATGCCTTGAATTTGAAGACAAAAATCTCATTGTAACTTGATGAAAGTAGTGACCTTAATGGTCGATCACTGACAACCATGATTTTAAAACTTTCTATTGTGCTTATGGAGGCAACATTTTAAGCAAGGCAATGAGTGGTGGTTTGGAACAATGGCAGGTATGAAGGACTTGCTTTATATGCATAGTATGCAGTCTAGCTTAAGACAACATTCTTAGAAGATATTGAAGGTGGATTATGGAACTCAAGGGTTACCAAGATAAGGATTAAAGCAAAGACTGAGATCTATTTAAAAGCTACTATCGTGAAGATATTAAAGATGTCACATGCAAAACCCTAGTAGCTAGAGTAATGAATATAGTGCCAAAGAGGACAGTGTGTTTGGGTAGATTTAGGAGATCTCCACATTATCTAATCACATGCAAATACATAATTTTATTTTTTTTAAATTAAAAGAAATCATTCTAAACCCTATATAGGATACATTGATACTTCAAAAGCATATTATTTATTTTTTTCAATTAAATAAATAATTATAAACCCTATATAGGATACATTGATACTTCAAAAGCATCTGAAGGAATTTGAGATTATGCAAATATATGTCAATTAAATAAGTAGATTACAAACAGTAGTGTGAACAATGTAACATTTGTTGAGAAGAGCAAGAATGAGATAAGCAACAATGAATCCTATGTCTCCTATCACGCACATTTCCTTACCATTCTTTGTCATTCTTTACTGAAACCTGGTAGGCTATGCCTAAAAATAAGGTTTCAGCGAAGGCTTTAGAGTATGTTTATTAAAATGAAAACTCCATTTTGGTGCACTACACTTGAAAAAAGATTTCGACAAAAGTTTTAGATTATGTTTATTAAAGTTTTGGAGTATTTTGGTAGGCTATTTTCTTGATTCCTTAAATTATTTATTCAAATGGATTATGACTAAATAAATGACTAACTATTTAGTCATTTTTATTTGTGTGACTAAATATTTTTTAGTCAATGACCAAATTAATCATTTATTTACTCATTTATAGCTGAGTTTCAAACAATTAGTAGAATTTAGTCATTTTAGTTGTTGTGACTAAATTTTTTAGTCACCTAGTC
This sequence comes from Sequoiadendron giganteum, assembly GCA_007115665.2. Taxonomy (NCBI): domain Eukaryota; kingdom Viridiplantae; phylum Streptophyta; class Pinopsida; order Cupressales; family Cupressaceae; genus Sequoiadendron; species Sequoiadendron giganteum. The sequence continues at coordinate 882,804,975 of CM021100.1, read as the reverse complement.
ATTTATTTGCCAAATTCTACTAGTGAAAGTTTTTTCTTATGTGGGATCTATATTAGGTACATTCTAACCAATCTTAAGGTGAATTGAATTTTGAATTATGGCATGAAATGTGGATAAAATATTTTGAGGATGACATGTTTAATTTTGTGTGTTACTTCTAATTAGGTCGACCTAATTGAAGTTACGCTTGACATGGATAGATATATATAGGAGATAAACTTTAGAGTTTTGGATGATGATGATGATGATGGTGATATAGAGAGAGTGAATTGTATGCGAGTAATGAGAGATACAAAAAATATATGGTGCTTCACCTACATGTGTGTGATGCAAATATAATCAAAGTTGAGCAGATTGTGAGTAGAGCAGGGTATTGATTTAGATCAATGTGAATATTATTTTTATACTTCATTGGAACTATAATCCAACATACGATAGATGTTATTGTATCTGTTCAAATAGGCTGTGTTGTTACCTCTTCTTTCTATCTTTCTTACTTTCTATTGGAAGTGAGCTCACCTAGATAGTGAGTCCACTTGGCAATGATCCTTTCTCTAATATACTATATCTAGATATAATATATTGTGAGCTAACCCCCATTGTTGTTTTTTTATTTTTGTGTTTTCCACATAAAAATACTAGTGTTTATGTGTCATGTGATTTGGTGGATGTTTTAATGTTTTGATTCATCGGTGTAGTTAAATATATTCTGGTAATTGGATGGTTTATGTTTAATTAGTTTAAAGGAATGCTGATGTACCACCCTCTTAGTATTCTTTATGTTCAAAAACTAGTATCAGAGCTTGGATCCCTAGAAGGAGCTTGATCACTTTGGGAAAATATTGGATTGTGAACACATGGCTGATAGTAAACTTATGCTATTCCTTCAGAAGAGATTCTTGCTATTGAATACATAGAAGAAGATTGCATGATTGACAAAGAATAACTCAAATTTTCTCTTGAAGATCATAAAAATTTGAAGATGAAAATAGAGATATTAGGGATATCTTAAAGAGGCAGATGAGTGTATCAAAAACTTGAGAGATAAAATCAAGAAATTCAGAAAAAGGCATAAGAAAGTGAATGAATAATTGAAACAAGCAAATGAGAACATCACCAGATTGAAAGTGCCAGTGGAAGAAAAGAAAAATATTGAGAAATTTTTGAGTGCAATGGTGGAAAGAAAATCTAATGAATTCATGAGGCTTGAACAATAAGTGGTAAATCTGAGATGAGATTTGGATAAGTCAAGAATTCATGATGAAAGATTTAAGACAAGCTCTACAATGTTTGATGAGTTAATTGTAGGACATAAAGCATCTAAAGATAAAGGTTGTCTAGGAATTGAAAAAGGAGAAAGCTCAAAAGAAGATGAGAGATCTAATGCAAAGAATATCAGTGGACATGAGAAATTTGAAGATAAGAAAAATGTAAAGTTCTAGAATAAAAGAAAAAATGCTAGAAGACCTCCTATGAGAAAACCAAATTCTCAAAGGTACTCATCTTTCAATGGTATTTGTTACTTTTGCAATAAATTTGGACATAAAGAAAAGGAATGTAGAATCATAATGAATAAAAATGTTTCTTCCTTTACTAGTCAATTCTTTACATGCAAGAAATTTGGACATAGAGCAAGTGAATGTAGAAGTCAAATGAGGCATGCATATAAAAAAAGGGAGAATGATTCAATCTTCCAAAGGTTATGACTATACATGTTATGTATTTGGACACAAGGCTAACCAATGTAGATCTAGAATGAATGAAAGGAATAATTCTCAAAGCAATATCATATGCAACAATTGTAGAAGGAAAGGACATATTGCTAAATTTTTTAGAAGCAAAAACACAAGAAAGGTTAATATGATAAAGAAGAATGAACCAATTAAAAAGATTGATTTCAATGAAGTAAAAAACGAAATAGAGAAGATCTGGAGAAAGAAAGATGAGACTAACGATAAGGGAGAATTTTTACCACTCTCTGATGTAGATGTTTCCTTCGGTAACTAAGCCTAGAGATATGGCTTAGGGGGAGATTTAATGAATATCCTATGTCCTCCACTAGAAAAGAGGTGCTTGAGATATAGCATGAATATATGTCATGAAGAATAAAAATCTTAATCTATAAAATAAAAATTTAGAAGAAAATATACTAATGCAGCAATTTGTGAAGCATAGAAAGTTTACTATGTATACAAGGTTTTAGGATTAACAACCCTTTTTTTGAATCATTTATTGTTGAAATGGGTCAAATTAGAGAGTTAAAAGTGTACTTGTGAAGTAAAATTTATTTCACTGAATGTATTCAAAGAAGATTAGAGGAGAAAGAAGTGAGTTTGAAGGGTCTGAAGCATCTCCAAGTTGCAAAATTTCCAACCATACTTTGTTGAGGAAGAGAGAAAGGTATTTAGCAATCCTTGAACATTATAACTTTCTAGAATTATTAGTTGAAGGAAATTTGAATGCAATTGTGATACTAGATATTGTATATGTTTCCCAAAGATCACAACCCAAATTTAGAAGATATTTCATGAAAATTTTAGAAAATGATCCCTTAGGTGCATTTTCAAAAATATCTCTTGGAGTTCTGCCTAATGAAGATATTAGGGCTTACATTTATGGGGATATGGAAGAGCACCCATATGAATTTTTTTTCAATCTATGGGTAGATGAGTTAGTTAGAGAATATTGCACCTTGAAACATAAGTACAATATCCTTGATGGAGAATAAATTATATGTGTGGCTCTGGTCTCCAAAATTTAGCTATGAAGAGAAATGCATTAAAATGGGATTAATAAAAAATCATGTTCAATAAATGTGGATTGATGGGTGCATATGATTACTATATAAGTGATTAGATAAATCACTAGTTTATGGTCTACATAATTTATTTCAGTCCATAAATATTCCAAGAGAAAAGACATAATGTTGAAAATGAGTATTGCAATAAAACCTATCATAAATCTAACAATTCAATATGCAATGCTATGGTTATTGGACATATGATTTATGGAGGAATTTCAATATTTGAGACCACAATTAATGTGGTAGTGGATATGATTGAGAATAATGGTGAATATGATAGGTTTGTGAGTTGCTTCGGTAATAAATAATAGAGAACCTAAAGGAAATCATGAACCAACATGTATTTAAGTATGGTACATTAGTGGTATGTTTGGTTTTCTATTTTATTTAAGAAGTTCTAGTAGTTGGAAGGGTTGATTTCTCAAGTGAAAATCTTGTTGCTCATCAAATAAGAGACTACATGAGTAATCTTGGAGATATGGATGCTCAAGGTGATGTCCTTACAATAATCTTTGTAATGTTTCAAAGAATTATGAACATGAGATAGAGGATTCCAAGAGATGTGGTAAGCAAATAAATGAATGACATTACCTTTTTGGTCTCTACTAATTATTTCATAAAGGAAATAGTTGAACCCAAAACTTTTTGGGTCCCAGAGTTTGGCTATGAAGTGATAGAAGAAGTAGTTGCTAATTGTGTTAAAGTGTTGTTGAACAATCCTAAGGATCCTCGCAGACCAAAGTATGGAAACTATAGAGAAAATACAATGGAAGTTGCTTAGATATTTAAGAAATCATAGATAAAGAAATAGGTTGATGCTGAGGTAGAATCATATGCCAAAGATTTTGGCATCTCAAAAGACAAATTTGGAATAACTATAGAGAGAGATAGAGCGGGTATGAGTATAGAAGAATCCTTTGGTAGATCTAGGAGATCAGTTACTACATCTATACCTGTATATGGTAAGAAGAGGAAGACCATAGGTGGTCCTCTAGTAAGGGATAAATCCCCTCTGGTAGTCCATGTCGTCAGGGAAAAAGAGAATCAAGTTGCAAGAAGAATCAAGTAGAAAGATATAAGGAAAAAGGGAATGAGCAGCAATGTAACCTCTAAAGATGATGTATATGATGCTCAATATGAGAATCTGAGAAGTAAAGCTGCAAAGGTAGCATAAGAGATAATGGAGAACTTCAAGGAATATGCCTCCAAATCGAGAGAACAAGTTGAAACAAAAATTGAAGCATGGATTGTAGAAAATAAGTTATTGGACATTACTGAGAAGTGTGCATCTACATACAACAAAGTGGAAGAGAGTTTGAAGTATGTTCATGTATGTGAAGAGGAAGAAAGGAACTTATTTTTATATTGAATGAAGTGGCCTGATGTCACACAAAGAATAAAGGATACTACGAATAGAATTGAGACACAAATAAACTATGCTTCAAATTCTTATGACCCGATACAAGACAAAGATGATTAGACCTGGACTACTTTAGTGACCTTGCATGAAGAATACATTACCCTGCAAATCTAGAAGGAAGAAATAATCAAACAATTTGAGAAGCTAAGGGACCTTATGAGAATGAAGCATATACCTATCTCAAGTGCCCTTTCCATTGTTGTAAAGATGGTTGTTCTTGCACCAAAAGATTGACCTGTTAATTCCCAATACAACCATTGGATTTATACAAGATCCAAGATCCATAGGAGGTAGTTAAATCATGTCATGAAGCCTGAGCACCATGCTGGCCCATGTCGAGGAGACCAAGGGTGAAAAATTGCAGCAATCCCTCCTAGCGCAAGCGAGGGGTTCGAACCTGTGACCTTGGCTCTGATACCAATTGATGCAAAGATGACTGTCATTGCACCAAAAGATTGACCTATTAATGCTTGATACAATCATTGGATTTATACAAGATCCAAGATCCATAGGAGGAAGTTATACCATTTCATGAAGCCCGAGTGCCAAGCTAGCCCACACTGAGGATACCAAGGGTGACACCTTGCAACACTATCTCAAGTGCCCTTGCCAATACATATAGGATTTTAGAGATCAATCTTAACCCCTATACTCTAGAAGAACGAAAATAAATTTTAGTGAAGCTTGAGTCATAATATAGAATACTTGTAGAAACAGATGTAGTGGGAAGAAGGTAGATCCACTTGGCAAGGCCTCCTACAGAAGCTTCACGGGTCAACATCTTTAGGTTAACAATTTCTACTCATGCATTTTAAAAAAATTTCATATTCATTTTGCATATATACAGAAGGTATAGAATTTTTTGGTTAACTCCTTGAGAGGGATTCAACACACTCTTCTAGTTACTTTTTGTCACATACATATTAAACAAAAGGAAAATGAGGTGTCCACCTTTTAGGAGATTGAACTTGGACCTATTTCACACTTTATTTCATTAGGAACCTAGATTCCTCAACCAAGTGACTTGATTGAGGAAGAGACTAGTGCATTTCTAGTGTAATTGGATACTTGGAAGGGGGTTCACCATTAAATGAAGCTTCAAAGGAGAAATGAAAACTCTTATGCAAAAAACCCTAGATACTTGAAAGCATGAAATCAAATTGACAAATATAATGAAATAGAAAAGTACTTGGAGGAGTGGAGAGGCAAAAATAAGGTCTAGACCCTAGAAACTCCTACCTCAGATTATATTAGGACTAATACACTAGGCAGGGTGATTTAGTCCTACTACAAGGTTTCTGGTTAGAATCTGGAATCTTCTCGTGACTAATCAAGATCTACAAAAAGATGGAAAAAAGGGTATATTGGGACTAATATGCTAGATGGAGTGATTTAGTCTTGATTCTAGGCTTAAACTAATATTTATGTAGCCTCTAGTGATCTTCTATAGCTTCCTTCTTGTCTGATCTTTAAGTCCAAAAGCCTGAATTCCGGTCTATAGGTGAGTTTTCGTGAAGATGAAAAATTTGAAAACTTTTTCAAATTTTTATTCAAAGGATCTTCAAGCTCCAATTCACCTAGATTTCCAAACACACATCAAGAGAGAAAAAATGTTGTTTTTTTAGGGAATGGTGGTTTGCCTTGGTCAAACCCCATTTTAGTAATTAAATCTTCAAAAGAAATAGAAAAGCATGAAGGAATGACAAATGAACAAATGCAATGCTGCAAATCACCAAACCCTTGAAATGAAGGTTGCAAACTTGTGTGAAATGGCTCCAATGGATGTGGATCTTGTCTCTTGATTGAATACTTGAAACTTTGTCTTGAATGCTTTCTTGAATCATGAAACCTACATCACAAATATTATCTCACAAAAAAACATGATGCATGAAGACTTCGACATGATGCTTGAATCTTGAATGCATCTCCAAATGCTTGATGATTTTCTCTTGAATTCTCTTAGATTGCTTGTTAGGATGCTTCATAAAATTTCTAGCTTGTTATTGTTGTTGTTATGAGGAATTTTATGAAATAACCTTGTATTTATACTTGTTTATGCCTAATTTCTTGAAATTACAAAACTACGAGCTAAAATTCAAAAATTGAATCTAAGGATAATAAAATTTGACCAATAATTTTATTTAAAATAGGTCCTAGGGTAAAGTGGGACTCATAGCTAGGTTGGTTGTATGATTCCCAGAGGCTTAAACCTGAGACACATACTTCAAGGAGTGTTATGTTCAATGTAACATTTGAAATCAGGTCCCAAGACCTAGGAAGGATCCATACACCCAAAGGGGCACATGGGTCCCAGATCCCTAAATCTGAAACACATAGAAAAAAACATTAAATTATGATTTACCATTTATTAAATGTCAAAATCATCCTTAGAAAAATGCATTTAATTAGGCTTGGGGATGTAAAGTGGGACCAATTAAGGAATAAATGAACCAAATTTTAGCAAGGAGGACCCAAACAAGTGTGAAAATGTAAAGGGATAACTTTGATAAGGTGCCAAACAACATGAACAATATGATCCATGAGACAAGCAAAAAATTTTATGCTAACACCCATGAACAAACATGATGGCTCCAGGGGCAAGAAAAGTGTGTTATGCAAGGTGGCCATATAATAGTTATTATAAATGTGAAATAGTGTAAGGTATGTTCAAAGAGGTTTTACTTAGTTAATGGAAGGTCTTAACCTAGGGAGCATCATGCCTAATGTCTCCAAGAGAGGAAAAATCAAAGAATAAAAGAGTCACAACATAGGAAATGCACTTTGCTTGGAATTTTCACTAAGAGGAATATAATATGCTAAGAGAGATCACACTCTTGAAGGAAATCATGCCCAATGTCATCACAAAGAGAAAGACACATCACATGAAGTAAGAGAACCACACAATGAAACTTGATTTTTAATTCCACACATATGTTTCCAAATGAAACTACATCATGCATAAAGGTTTTCCCCCAAAATGTAATGCAAACCAACTTAAGGCATGTCATCCACATCCCAAGCTTGATCTTATATATACATGGAAGGTGGTCAACTAGCCAAAAGAGATAATGAAAAGTTCTATATGAGGGAAAGGATACCTAGCCCCTTTCCCCCACTTAGTGCAAGACATGGATGAGCTAAGATGGGTGATGATATGTTGCTCCTTACAACAAGAAAATATTTTTTAATGAATGTTAAACATACAATAGTGAGTGTGCTATGATCGTACAACTATTACATGGAAAGGAGCACCAACTAATGTTATTGATTATAATGAGTAAATAATGTATCAACTTGATGCATATCTAATGAGGTATGTCCACATGTAGTATCTATTAGTTCAGGATTCAAAAAAGTTAGACTTGTCTTGGAGGAATATTTTGTAACAGTGTTGATATTAATTAAAGATCTTTTTGATGCTTTTATCTCTTCTGAAAGCCAATAACCAAGACCACTAGTCGTTCCTTGTGTGTTAGGATCTTTAGGGATACAGGTACCTTTTTCTCTAGAACCAAATCCTTTTCCACTATAACTAAGTTGTTTCATAATTCCATAACCTCTTCCATAAATCTTTTTCATTTCTTTCAAATTTGGTGGTTGCTCATAATCAATTTCATCAAATTTCATTGTGTAATTTTCTTTTACTTATAAAGTGGTTGAAGTGGATGCTTTTTAATATTCTATTGCATTTTGTGTTTACATTACCATTGGTTCATTTTTATTTTTAGACACTTTTTTTATGTTCTTGAAATAACTGGAAATGGGAGATTCCTTTTGTACGGTTTAGGACATAGAGCAAACACACTTCACACTTATTTCATTAAAGGGAAACCCTAAAGATCTCAATCTAAAATATGCAAAGGGGGAAGAGATCTTGTAATAGGGTTGTCCTAGGGTCTGATTGTAAACCAATGAGGGGTTCACCACTAAGCTTTGGCTTGGAAAGACAAATGCAATGAAAATCAAAATGCTTTAGCATAGTATGATGCAATCTTTTACTAAATGACCTAAAACTACATGTAAAACATAACAGAAAGATGCAAGATGAAATGCGTGCACCTAGAAATATGTAGAAGACTAGAATGAGCTATGAAATGATGAAAACACTGATTTTAAAGCCTTATAGGACTCATATGCTAGTCTAGGCGATTTAGTCCCAAGTTTGGGATTCTATGCAAAAACTAAAATCTAGAAAATGGGTGTCTGAAACTCCAAAAACTTGGAAAATGACCTAAACTAGGACTCATATGCTAGAACTGACATATCAGTCTAGCTAGGGATTTCTGAAGCTTCAAATTCCAAATCTGTTCTTCAAGGTCTTCTTTGTACTTCCTAATTTATTTCTGCATCCGAAAGCGTGATTTGTAACCTGTAGAAGTCTTCCAAGCATCTCCAATGCAAGGTGACAACTTTGAACACTTTGAAAATTTTCTCCAAGATTTCTCTTTAATGTGTCTTCAACCTAGACCTGCAAATCACACACTAAAGAGAGGGGAATTTTTTTTTTTGTTAGTGGATAGGGTTTTCCTTGGTCAAACCTCGTTTTGGTAATCAAACCTTGAAATGAAATGAAATAGGAATCGAGAATGATGAATGAAAAAGATAAGATGTTGTAACTCACCAAACCCTAGCAATAGAGTGCCACAAACATGTATGAAGTGGATCCAATGGAATTAGATGTTGAATCTTCCTTGAATGAGATAGATCTTGAATGAAATTCTAGCTTGAATCATAAAATCCTAAATTACAATTTTTAGCTCCTAAACAAACATGATGCATGAAGACTTTGACATGATGCTTGATACTTGAATAATGCTCTTAAACACTTGATAATCTACCCTTGAATGCTCTTTTAAACACTTGAATGCTCTTGTGAACTCAAAATTTCTATATGCATGAATACTTGGATGCTTGGGGTGAAAATGAGTGAAAGAAATTTGTATTTATACTTAATTATGCAAAAAAAATTGAAATTACAACACTACAAGCTGACATAAAATCTAGGAGGATAAAATCCTGACAAGAATTTGAATTAATTTTAATTTTGGGCCACATGAGACTCATATGCCCAAGGTGGTGTATGAGTCCCATTTGGCATAAATTATGGGACTAATTTCAAAAATTCTTAGAAAGGGTAAAATCGAGATCGAAACCCAAAACCCCAGGTGGGACCCATATGCCCAAGGTGGCGTATGAGTCACAAAATACCAAATCTAGGCCACACAACCTAAAATAACCTGAATTATGATTGGATATTGATTTAAGTTGAGATCATCCTCGAAAATATGCATTAAATGAGGCTTGTGGATGCAAAATAAGGCTAATAAAAGAATAAAGAAGCCCAATTATTTAATAAATCCCTAGAAAAGTGTGAAAGTGTTTACAACACTTTACAACACTCTAGATAAGGTACAATTAAGTTCATAAGGGCCCAAAACCTAATGTGAATATGTTAGACATATTACAACACTAAATCAAGGCTATGTTAGGGAGTACTTTTTTTGTCATTACAAATAGCCCCCACTTTAGTGAGAGGAGGAACTTGCTTCCAACTCACACTAAAGTAGACCAACACACACTAAGAGGGGTCCAAATGTACCACTAGTAAGATAGGAAGACAATGAATAAGAGGGTTGTGCAACCCCCCAGGACCAAGGTCCTATGGAAAACCAACATATGCACAAAAGAAAACACATGAAAATGATATAAAGAGAAATAACAAGGCACAACAATACACTACCAAAGAAAAAGAGAAAGGAAAAAGAAAACAAAAGAGGGTTGGATCAAGCTTCAATCGTTTTTCCATTACAATGTGGATAAGATCTAGGTTGCTTGTCCAAAAAAATTATGCTCACTTTGAGGCAACAAAATTTTAGGTTGTCTATTGGGTGAGTAATCCAAGAAAGTGAGACACATACACACACATGTGAGTGGCTAAGGGAAATTCATGTCTTGGTTGGGCTTCCCATCAAAACCATACCAAAGTTATACCTCCTGATAAATTTGATAAGGCACCACACAGTAGTAAATATCAAGCTTCATGAGGCAAGAAAAGCTTTGTATACTTAATACTCATGAAAAAACAAGATGGCTCCATAGGCATGCAAGGTGTATTATCCAAGGTGGCCATATAACCGAAAATGTAAATGCAATAGTAAAGAACATTCAAATGATTCTTACTTAATTCATATGAGTTCTTAACTTAGGGAAAATTGTTCCTAATGTCTCCAAGAGAGGACCAATCAAAGAATAGAAGATTCACAACTTAGGGGATGCAGTGTGTCACATCAAGCTACTAAGAGGAGTATAATATGTCAAGAGATATTATTCTCTTGAGGGACATCACACCCAATGTGACCACAAAGTGAAAAATGCATCATATGAAATAAGAAGACTACACTATGAAACATGAAAAAGAAGAATGAAAAAGAATAATGCCAATGTATGCCCCCACTTTAAAGAAATTGTTAACATGATGCTATGAGAAATTAATTTAAAGTATAAAATGAAAAATAAAGAAGATATGAGAGCTAACTTGGAAAGCCCTATTCCAAGTCATATGTTTCCAAGTAAAGCTACACCATGAAAAGGGAAAGAGAAAAGGGGGTCGCCCCCAAAATGAAAACACCAAGCACACATAAGGGATCTATGGAATTGGGGTTAGTGTGTTCTTACTATAATGCTTTTAAGAGAGCTCGGAACTATCATCATTCCCCAAATACTCATAGGACTAGAAGAATGACACAGACAGAGTGAAAACAAAGAAAAACCTTTCAGAGATCAACATGAAAGAGACATGAATATCTCAGTGACTTATGTCATCCCCAAAAGCAAAATGAAAGACAAAGAAAAGAAATAAATAAAAGTAAAGGAAAATATTTAGGGTCAACATGGAAGAGACATGAACATCTTGATGCCTTGCATCATCCCCAAAAGGAAAACACAAAAAAAATGAAAAGCAAAAAGATGCATGATATAGAGAAGAATGAAGGTAAAAATAGAGGAATGCCACAAAGAGAGAGAGAACATCAAACACAACGTCATGGGGGATCACTTTACACACATGCAATCACACCAAATAAAATAAATAATGCAAAAGACTATTAAGTCACGTGTGAGTAAACCTAAATTAGGTCGTCTGCATCCCAATCATGTTCATTATATGTTGAAGGTGAGAAACTAGCCAAAGGGACAATAACAATTTTCAAAATAGGGTCATTACCAAGTTCAACACTCTTCCTAAGAGAATTGTCATTTAAGCTCGTTGAAGAGGAAAATAATGTATTGAATTCATTATGCACCTCCTCGTGAATTTTAGTAATCTCCTCATCATCATCTAAATTAATCACAATGGGAGGTCGAATGATAATGTTTAAAGAAGGGTTTATCTCTTGTTGTGGTTTCACTATATGATATTTTTGTTTCGGGAAAGGGGTAGACTCATCATGCATTGCTTTAGCTGATTTTGGATCTTTATTTTGTTTTTTTATTTCTTCTTTTAACTTTCGAACAAGGGCACAACGTCTATGCCTATGCTCTCTAGCACCTCTATTTATTTTAGTTCATTTTTAAAGTTGTGTTTGTGTAGGAGTAAGTTGATCAACCATAGGTTTCTTTTCTTCCCTAAGGGGAAGAATGGAAGGAACCACAAGAGGTTGTTCAACCACTTTCTCTTTGAATTTGTAAACTTGTTTTATTCTAGGAGGCGTGAGGGGGTTTTTTTCGTTATCTCTTGGTCTTTCGTAGGAAGGAGGTGAAGGTTATATCTTAGGTTGGTCTTGGCTATTTGGAATTTATTTAGGTTAAATCATGGTTTCTTCAAGGATGGTAGGCTAAATTGTAAGTTGAGGCATGTTTCAGAGGGATAATTCTACTATTTTCTTTGCCTTGAACTTTTGGTAGGATTTAAAAAAGAAATCTTCTCATGGTTTGATAGGTTCTATAGGCTCATGCCAAAAGAAATATAAGGAAAAGTTTACACGAGAAGACAAAAAGTTAAATCCAGCATGATGGATGGTGAAAATTTCATTATCAAAGGAAAAATTTAAGCATTTATGTACAACTGAAGGGATTGCATTCATGGAGCGAAGTTGTGGATAGCCTAGCTTCACACGAAATTGGTCTGATTGTGGGATGATGTAGAATGAGATATCTAATATTTTTAGTCCTATTTGTAACTTAGAAAGTGTAATGATGTATAATTTCTGCAATGTCAAAATGGGGTTAGTAACACCTGCATAAAAAACATCAAGCAATCGAATGCATAAGGAGAAAATAACAAGAAATGAAGAAAACTAGAAAGATCTCACCCATTCCTATGCTCCATGGCTGAATTCCATTGCACCTTCTCAAGCTTATTGTTGTGATGATGGATGCCCTCAGATTTGTGAGCACACTCTATATGTCTAGCCCTTAAGCAATGCTTTTGAAGGATTTCTTTGATAAAGTAAATGAAAAATAGAAATTTAATTCTAGTATGCAAGCAATTAATAAGCCTATATGTGATAATGAAAGATTGCAATAATAAAAGATTATGAGATAATAAAATAAGATAGATAGATCCCAAAAATGAGATCAAGATTGTCATTTTATAGAAAATGCAATCTTGAATGGATGAATGAGATGAGAGATTGAGAAATACCCTAGAATCAAAGGTCAAGATTCAATAAGTCAACTCTCAATTAGAGTTAGGGTAAAGATCCCCAAATGTGTGGACAAGATTTAATTTAGGTAATTAAATCAATGGTGGAGAATAAATGTGACATTGAGATGAAATTAGTAAAAATCAAGAAGATAAAGATTGAACAAAAAGAAGATATTTAGAAAATCAAGTTATTTTAGAAATAGCTTAAGTACTTTGTGGAGAGAAATGCTATTTTGAAATTAATATTTTAAATTAATTCCAAAATGGTGAATTCATGTGACAGTAAATAATAATAAATTAAAATTATTTACTTGGAAAGAGGGAAGTTGCTAATTTAAATAAAGTGCTTTTTAGAAAGAAAATCAATAAGACAATTTAATAATTAAAATTATTCAATTGTGGAGGAAAATTAGAAAGTGGGTAATTTTAAATAAATAATTTTATTTAAAATTAGAAAGAAAGTTGGAGAGGATAATAATTAAATAAATAATAAGAATTTCTTTAATTATGAGAAGACATAAATAATTAATGACATATTAAATAAATAAATAAGATCTATTTATTTAATAATCATGAGGAAGTAATAATTTAATAAATTTAGGAGACATAAGCAATTAGCGACACATTTAAATAATAAATGTAATTTATTTATTTAAATAGCCTAGAGGAATAAAAGATGTGAATTAATTAAATGATTAAGAATTATTTAATTAATAGTTGACATTAGACTATAGGACATAATTAAATTTTTTAATTATGTTGAGACGAAGCATGATATAGAAGAATGTGGTTTGTGGGTCTAGGCTATTTTTTATGTGTCTACAGGAAGGTTGATCGATCCCATCGTAGGGAAAGCGAAACCATTATGCATATCGATCCATGCTTTCAGTTTATCATATATATCTTGATATAGTTCATGCAGAAGTAAGAATTATTCAGTGATAAAATTCTCTCCACAAATGAGATCTATTAATATCCAAGTAATGGGCTTGGCATAGAGTCAGTCGACTATGTAAAGAGGACCATCAGGTGTATGTTTAAGTATATCTTGTGAGGAGAAAGAAATCTCAAGAGGATTTTTAGTTCAACCATTAAGAGGAATAATTTTTATCACTCCTACCATATCATCCATAAGATAATTATCTATAGGATCATGTTGAACAATATTATGGTTATCATCATCTGTATCAACATTCATCACATCATCCTTTGTAGTTTCACTAGCTTTGACAAAAGAAATGTTATGATTAGGAATAGGGTTGGTAAAAATTTGGAAGTTTTGGTAAGGAGGGGCAAAAAAGTTATTTCCTTGATCACTAACACCTCCAAAAGAAAGACGACCAGAATCAATGAGGTCTTGCAAAAGAAGTTTAAGATGCTTACAATGTTTTGTATTGTGTCCATTTTTTCAGTGATAATGGCAGTAATAATTTGGTTTATAGTTTTTGGGTAATGGTTTATTAGGATCAGGTGTTTTAACAAAAGGCAAGGTAATCATATTCTATTCTAAGAGTTGTGTCATTGTGTTATGAAGGGTATCGGGTAAGGGAGTGAATTTCCTTTTCAGGTCCCCATAGCTAAATGGTATTGCAGCTTTGACAACAACTACTTGGTTATTGAAATTCTGAGTTTTTTGTTGAGAGGGATTGAATTGGAGGAAGCTTTTATTCTACTTTCTAAAAGTTTGAGAATTGTTTTGGCTTGCAGACTTAGACTTCTCAGTATGGCTAGAAGTGGATTTTGTATCTCAACTACTAACCAATTTTTGATAATCATTTAGAGAAGTACATAAGTGCATGAAGGAAGATAATTTCATCATGGTAAGCTTATCTTGTATCTTTCTTTGCAAATTTTCTATGAACATCTTTTGAAGGTGAGGTTCAGGGACCTTGACTTCGATTTGGGAATAAAGTGATTTATAGAATGAGATAAAATTTGTAACCTTTTCTTCTTCTTTTTTCTTACATCTCATCAAATCAGCCAAGGTCATTTTAAGAGTCATATGCACTTTAAAATGGTTTATAAATGTCTCAATAAGTTCATTGAATGAAATAACTGAGTTATTCGGTAATGAAGAGAACCATTCCAAGGCAGTATCTTTCAAGGACCTAGGGAAAATCTTAGCCAAGATTTGCATCAAGGACAAAGTCACTACATAATGCAGGATAAGCAAAAACATGGTTATATAATCATGTTTCCCTCCATATTTCTCGAATCTAGGCACCTCTACACCTTGTGGCATTGATGTTTGTAATATCTCCAAGGATAAGGGACTGCTTTTGAAATAATATGTAGGTGGGTCATTTTCATTTTGGTTAATGGTAGAAAATTTATTTTGAAGGGATGAAACAATTTGCAAGAGTTTATTTACGAGAGGATCATTGCTTGTATTATGAGATAGAGGTGAAAAAGTTGAAGGGGTGTATGTGTTCAAGGGGAAAGTGAATGGAATACTAATAAGTGGTAAGGTGGTAGCAGAGATGACATGTGATGCCACAAAGTTAGTAGCAATGCTAGCAGAAATACCCAAGGAAGGAATCAAATTAATATTTGGTTACATTATTGTTGTGACTTGAGGACTAGTATAGGTAGGAATAGAGGAAATTGTTGTGGGGGGAGGAGTTTGAATTCCTCCTTGTCTTGTGAATTTTTGGTAGGTAAAGGACAACTAGTGTTTGAGGGGAAGTGTTTTCCAAATATTTGAACTGTGTTTCTCACAAGGTCAATTCCATATTCACTTTCAAGCATGCGATGAATGTTATCTATGGTAGGGATGGAAGTTGTTGAAATATTGTCATTTTGCACTTGATGTTGTAGGTTTGCTAAGCCTTAATGGATTTGAATTATGTTTTCTTGTGGACACTAGAAACCATTATTTCAACATGTGTCATACTACTTGAAGGCAAAGAGTTGTTAAGGGTATGGTCCATACCTTGTTTACTAGTGTCAAGACTAGGAGTGAAAGAGCTAGATAACTCAAGATCCACGACAATTGTGCTATTTTGGGATGACATGAGTCTTGAACTTTGTCTCACTATAGTATTAGCAATAGGACACCAAATACTCATGCAAGGTCTACTAAATGAAAAATGAATGCAAATGAAATTTAAGTTAAGTACAATGAAATGAATATAACATAAACTCTGTAAACTGATACATAAAGTTATCCATAGCAAACAGGGGCACAAAAAAAAAGTTTAAAATTTTGGAAAATCCAAATTAAAATCAGCACTGGGACTACATCACCCAAAGGGGTGTATGAGTCCCAATGAGTGTGTTTTTTAAAAAAAATAGAGACTTTAAGTGATTTTTATTCTTTTTATGTTGTATGACCTGTAATCTAAATGCAAGTGCAGATTTTATATGATTTTCAATTATTTGAGATGCAAAAATGCAACCAATGTACACTTTCACTAACACAAAATTTGAAACCCTAGAATGCCAATTATCTAATGCAAACCCTAATGCAATGTTAATGTAGGAAAAATATAGGATGATGATGCACTCCAAATCAAAATTATGATGTTCTAAATGCAATTTCACTAAAATAAAATAATGAGAAATGGGAGATTGCTTTCATATGGTTTAGGACATAGAGAAAACCCACTTCACACTTATTTCATTGAAGGGAAACCCTAAAGATCTCAATCTAAAATATGTAAAGGGGGAAGAGATCTTCTAATTGGGTTGTCCGAAGGTCTAATTGTAAAATAATGAGGGGTTCACCACCAAGATAGGGCTTGGAAAGAAAAATGCAAAGAAATTAAAAATGATTAAACCTAGTATGATGCAATCTTTCACTAAATGACCTAAAAATTTATGTAAAATAGAATAAAAAGTTGCAAGATGAAATGTGTGCACCTAGAAATATGTGGAAGATTGGAATAAGCTCTAAAATGCTGAAAACACCTATTTTAAAGCTTTCTAGGACTCATACACCAATCTAGGCAATTTAGTCCCAAGTTTGGGTTTTTGTGCAGAAATTGAAATCTAGAAAATGGGTGTTTGAAAGTACAAAAACCTGGAAAATGACCTAAATTGGGACTCATACGCCAGAAATAGTGTATTAGTCGAGTTAGGGTTTTATGAAGCTTGAAAATATGAATATGGTCTTCAAGGTCTACTTTGTACTTCCCAATTTATTTCTACATCTAAAACCTTAATTTGCAACCTGTAGAAGTCTTCCAAGTATCTCCAATGCAAGGTGACAACTTTCTCCAAAATTTCTCTTCAATGTGTCTTCAAACTAGATCTGCAAATCACAAACTAAAGAGAGAATTTTTTTTTTTGTTAGTGGATAGGGGTTTTACTTCGTCAAACTCCATTTTGGTCATCAAACCTTGAAATGAAATGAAATAGGAATGGAGAATGATGAATGTAAAAGATTGGATGTTGCAACTCATCAAACCCCAAAAGTAGAGTGCCACAAACATGTATGAAGTGGCTCCAATGGATGTAGATCTCGAATCTTGATTGAATAGGATAGGTCTTGAATGAAATGCTAGCTTGAAACCTATAATCCTACATCACAATTGTTAGCTCCAAAACAAACATGATGCATGAAGACTTTGACATGATCCTTGATACTTGAATAATGATCTTAAACACTTGATAATATGCTCTTGAATTCTCTTGTGAACTCAAAATTTATATATGCATGAATACTTGGATTCTTGGGGTGAAACTGAGTGAAAGGAACTTGTATTCAGACTTAATTATGCACAAATTCTTGAAATTACAACACTGCAAGCTAACATCAGATCTAGGAGGATAAAATCCCACCAAGAATCTGAATTAATTTTAATTTTGGGCTGGATGGGACTCATATGTCCAAGGTGATGTATGAGTCCCATTAGGCATAAATTATGGGACCAATTTCAAAAATGCTTAGAAAGGTGTAAAATCCAAATCAGGACCCAAAAACAAAGTTGGGATCCATACACCCAAGGTGGTGTATGAGTCTCAGACCACCAAATCTAGGCCACACAAACTTAAAATACCTAAGTTATGATTGGATGCAAATTTATGTCAGGATCATCCTCAAAAAGATGCATTAAATGAGGCTTGTAGATATAAAATAAGGCCAATAAAAGCATAAAGAAGCCTAATTATTTAATAAATTCCTAGAAAAGTGTGAAAGTGTGTTACAACACTTTACAAAACACTAAATAAGGTACAATTAAGTTTATTTAGTTCGCAAGGTCCCAAGACCTAATGTGAATATGTTAGACATATTACAACACTAAATCAAGGCCATGTTAGGGAGTACTTTTTCCATCATTATAGTTCTTATATTCACCCATGAATGTAAGGGTGAATTCTAAGGAACCCCAATCATCTTCCAATAACTTGGTGACTTATTCAATATTCTTTTCTTTGTATTTGTCTTGCATGGGTTCCACTTGTATAGTTGGTGTCAATATTTTCAAAAGATTTTCCTTATTTTTCTTAATGTTCAAACAAATTTCTAGTTCAAGGTCAGCCTTGATTGTATACACTTTGTTATTTTAGACATACTTCAGGATACAATGAAGAGATGAAGGCACTGGATGCATCTCATGAATCCATGGTCTTCATAAAATAAGATTGTATGAAAAATCATGAGGCATAACATGGATAGGAGTTTGTAACATGGCCTTTCCAACTATAATAGGAAAAGTTATCACACCAAGCAGTTGCTTTCCTACATTGTAAAATCCTTGAATCAATAAGGAATCAGGTTCAATTATTTATTTATTCAAGCCAATTTTATCCAAAAGGGTTAAACACTACAAACATTAATAGCTGAGCCATTGTCGACAAGGGTTTGCTTTATCCCTATCTTATTTAAGATAGCTATTATCATGAATGCTTCATTTTTCTTTCTTAATTCTAAGGGAGGTAGCTCATTTTGATGAAAGGTAATGTTAATGTTAATCACATTCATTCCTTGAATTAGAGCTTCTACATCACTTGGATTTACACTAGAGGGAACCACAACTTGTTGCAAGGATGTTTGAAGCATAGTATGATAACTAGGTGAAGTTTGAATTAGATCCCATAGGGATATCTATATGGGAGTATTCTTAAGTTGTTCAACAAGATCATACTCCTTCCCACTATGTGAAGTTAAACGAGGAGCACTAGGAAATATGGGTTGAGGAAATATGAGGGATGTTGAAGTTGTTTATCTTGGTTGTGGATTGTTTCTAGCATTGTATTTATGAGAAATAGTATTGTAACTCGACTATTGTAACATATTATTGTTAGGTGGTTTGAGGATGAGGATGACTTTGTTTTGAGTTTTTGGTTGGTTTGAGGGTGCTTAAAGGGTGATTTTATCCTTAGGAGGTGCAATAATTAAAGGATCTCTAGGAAATCTAAGAATTAGAGGACTCGAGGGAGTTCTAATGTTCATAACATCACCAAACTTATCCTTATTTTCATGATCTCTTAGTGAAGGGGATTCTAATGTCACTTCATCATCTTCATCTAAGGAAACCATATCACTATTGTGAATGTTTTCATTTTATTGCACCATGATTTATTCCCTAGTAGGAGAGCTTTTAGGAGAGCTATAAACTATATGTTCATGAAATTCAATGGCTAGTTCTTCTTAAATAACTTTATCACAAGTAAGGGACTCATCAATGGTTGGATTGTATTGCTTATCAATGATGGTATCCTCTTCTTCAATTGTGTTTTCCTTAGTAGGGGAAGAGAAACAAATAGGATTCTCATGGCACTCAATGGTTAGATCTTCTAACACCAAAATATATTCGTCATAAATAGGAGAGATATTAGGATCAAACCAAATTTTATTGTCATGATTGTCCATTTTACCCTCTTTCACTAAATAAAGGGGAGAGATAAACTTTTTCTTAGCATTCTTAGAAAGATACGTTACTAACATTGTTTGACCAAAAATGAAAAATGCTTCTAACCATGTTATGCAATACTTGAAGAATGTAAACAATGTATATCCAAAGATGAAAATTTATTTTATCCAATTTATGCAAAACTTAAAGAATACAAACAATGTGTATCTTAAAATGAAAAGAAATTTTATCAAACTTATGCAAAGCTTCATGTATGTAAAAATTTTGTATTCAAATGTGAAAAGTAATTTTATCGAAGTTATGAAAAGTTTCGTGACTATAAACATTGTATATGCAAAAAAGCCAAATTTCATAAATGTAAACATTTTTAGATCTGATGATATTTTCTACTAAAATGATTTTGGAATGATTAAAAATTGACTACACTAAAAGGATTTTTTTGACCTAGATGCATAAAATAGAAGTTCTTGAAACTTTCTAAACTAATACTATAAGTTACCAAAAGGCCTACAAAGTACAGAAAATCACCAAAAAGCTCAGAAAATTTGGTTTTTGTAGGCCTCCAAGGACTCATTCGCCATGATGGGTGTATTAGTCCCACTTTTCCACAAAGTGTCCCACCAAAATGCAGATTCAGACCTAATTAGGGGCTAATACACCCAGGTGGGTGAATGAGTCCCAATTAGGGTTTTTGGAAGTTTCATACAGTGAAAAATAGAAAGCATAGAATATCCAAAAATCTATAAAAAAGACATGTACAGGGACTAAACCACTCAGGTGAGTGAATGAGTCTTAAATTAGGGTTTTGAACCCTAAATCAACAAATTCTAAGTTGATTTTAATGTGTCTAGGTTGTATTCTCAATGAATATCTACAATTAAAAAATTTCAATGAAGTTGGATGATGAAAAATGCAACCTATATGCACTTTTCACTAATGCAATATTTAGAAGCCCTAAATGCAATTCAACTAATGAAAATACAATGCAAAGTTAACTCAATCTAGATCTAGGACTAAAATATCTCCAAATAAAAAATTCAAGGGTCCAAAGATTAGGTTCATCAAAATGAACAAAAGGGAAATGAGGTATCCACCTTTTAGGAGATGGAACTTGGACCTATTTCAAACTTTAGTTCATTAGGAACCTAGATTCCTCAACCAAGTGACTTGATTGAGGAAGGGACTAGTGGATTCCTATGGTAATTGGATACTTGTATGAGGGTTCAGTATAAAATGAATCTTCAAAGGAAAATTGCAAACACTTATAAACAAAACCCTAGAAACTTGAAAGTATGAAATCAAATTGACAAATAGAATGAAACATAAAAGAACCTAGAGGAGTGGAGAGGCCTAAACAAGGTCTATAAACCCTGTAAACTATTGCCTCAGATTATAGTGGGAATAATACGATAGGTGGGGTGATTTTTTCCTGCTACAGGGTTTCTAAGTAGAATCTAGAATCTTATGATGATTGATCAAGATCTATAGAAAGATGGAAAAAAGGATATATTGGGACTAATACACCAGGTAGGGTGATTTATTCCTATTGCTAGGGTTTGAATAATATTTTTGTATCCTATAGTGATCTTCTATATCTTCCTTCTTGTTTAATCTTCAAGTCTAAGAGATTGAATTATAGTCTATAGGTGAGTTTCTACGAAGATGACAACTTCTTGACAACTTTGACAACTAGTACAACTTTGTATTCAAAGGATCTTCAAGCTCCAATTCACCTATGTCTATAAACACACATTGTTCAAACAAAAATTGTCGAGGCCTAGGCAGTTTTCCTTTCCTCTACAGCTACACCTTAATTTTGTATGCTCTCTATCCTCGATGCTCGCCACATGGCTTCCTCGTGAAGTTTTTCATTCCTACTTCATTTGAATTTTTGGCAGTCTCCATCTGCATGCCGCGTGGCTCACTTGGTTTGATTTGCTGGTTCGGGCCCACCTCATTCTTTACTTTTGCTCGGAGCTCTCCACGTGGATCTCCCTCGCGGCTTTCTACTAGGCGCCTTTGCTGCCTTCTGCTGGGCAACATGTGGCGGCTTTGTTTCTACATTGGTTACCTTGGAAATACCACCAGATCTTTTGTACTTCTCTGCCGCGTGTCCTCTCCTACTGCTGCATGGTTTTCCATTGTGTATCGTGGCCTTGCTGGCGTATTGCTAACTGATCAATGTTTTTTGTGGCAACTCGAGACAATCTGGGCCAAGGATCACCGTGCGTGGTCTGCTTCTTCATGATGCATCTTCAGGCGGTGGAATGGCCATATAAATTGGGACTTGTTTTCTTTATTGGTTGTTGATCAAGTTTATGAGATCTCTCAAGCATTGAGGATTAAGCCTTGTGTAATAGTTGCTTTTAATTCAAAGACTTCAGACTGTGCCAAATAAATTCGACCTTTCTATTTTCAAGTGTTCGCTAGAACTATTGACCTGTGCTATTGTCTTTATTTTTGTATGAATGTCTGTTCTTCAATTTTTTGTAACCTTTCATAGCTAATAAAAATATAGATCATGTTTCTTTGACTCTTATGTGTTAAAGCAAAGTTATGTTTGATTACATTATACAAATTAGAGGATGGTGTTGAATGACAAATGCTTTTGAGAATTATCTTAATTAACAGCAATTTAATGGTTCGGGCCTTTGCATTATGCAGTGTGCTCTGGTAAAGTAGTCCAAAGAATTTGGTGCATCGCCTGTAGTGTAAATTTACATTCTTGCAATCTCCCTTACCTTTTACTTCACCCATTAAGTGAAGAGCTAGCTTCGGTAAAATATCGGAGGTCACTTAGCTAGCGCATTACGTCCCCATCAGCTAAGTTTCCCATAAGACTACTGCTATATGCAAAATACTGCATCAATAGTTCTTTTTCTGGCATGCCTAGTGGGACTCGAACCCACAATCGCCTGATTTTCATAAGTGTGTATGAGCCATCGACCTGTGACTAGGTCATAGATTGCGAGAGTCCCTGGCCAATTTGTTCCGCCTTTAGTTTCCATGCACCCGAGGGGTCACTGAGTTAGCCCTTCACCTCCTCCATCTCCACCTTCCCCGAGGTCACCTAATCCACTTGCACCTATAGCGGCTAGAAACTACGTAGCTTGGGACTTCGGCAACCCATTAGTAGCACCTGTGCCTCCAGCAGTCTGGACCCCCATCCTAGTTTTTGCTCTAAAAGCTATCCCTAAATATTTCGGGGATGAATCAAAGACGCCGACAGAACATCTACAAGATGTAGCAGACGTATGTTTGGTACATGGTGTATCCAATGAAAATGTAGCCCTCAAATTACTGGTCACCTCCTTCTAAGGAGAGGCACTAAATTGGTATAGGACTCTACAAGCTGGTACTATTGCTACCTGGGATGATCTTGGGACTCCGTTCTATGAGCGATTTTCAAACGCAGGCAAAAAATTTTCATTGTATCATCAACTGGCGAATACAAAGTGAGCTCCTCATGAGGCTCTACCTGACTTCAATGCCAGGTTCCATTCGACCTGGCAAAGAGTTCCTATGGGTAGTCGACCGCCTCCAAATCTAGCATTTATGTTCTACTTGAAGTCGATCAATGCCGATATCTCTATGATGTTGCAAGCTTTGGGCGGAGACACTCTCCCCACTGCTTATGCCTTAGTTGTTACTGCGGAGAATAATTTGATCGCTGCAGGAAAGTTGGCACCAAGACCCATCATGCCATTGTTCCCCGAGTGCAATGCTCTAGAAGCTGAAGTCCCTTCTACTAGCACTCCTATAGCTCCTCCCCAATCTATTTACGCCTATCCCACAAATGTTTCAAGCTTTGCCCCGACGGTAGCTCCTGTAATAGCTCCTATGCCTAATCCTATGGCTACCAAGATGAACAAAATGAGAGAATAGATGCAGGCTATGACCAATGAATTAACTACTCTAAAGCAACAGCAATACAACTATGAAAAGCCTGCATACCAAAATTACTCAGGCGGAAAGCCTCTGTACCAATCGAATCAGTGGCAGGATAGGTCATGTGGGAATACTTCGGCTCAATCAAGTAACCAGATGGTTCCGATGACCCTACCCATGCAGACTGTTCATCCTAGTTCGAATAAGGAGTTGGTGGTGAGATAGAACAATTTGGTTGAAGATGCTAACTCATAGTGTTTTCCTTGCAATGATGCACACATGCCACAGAACTGTCTGCAGGAAAATTTGCAACAACAAATTGCAAATCGACGTAGCCAAGGAAGTGCATCTGTTTCCGGCAACTCACCATATGCTTCTTAGCAAATGGACAATGCAGTCCTTGCCGTGCAAATGCAGGGGATGTGAATCCAGCAAGAGTCGAACATTGTCCCAGACCAGGCTCTCTTTTCTTGGATGGAAGGAGAAGTGTCAGCATTTCTGAATGACATCCCTATTGATAAAGTACCCCGAGTACAGTCTGACTATAATACACATTCTAAGCATAGATTTACTAGGGAGTTCACAGCTTTACCTACCAAGGCTACGTCACAACCGATGCCCAGCCCAGTGGCAGGCCTATTGCCAAATCCATCACAGTCAGAGATAGTTGTTCGTAGCCCTCTAAATCCACTTCCTCCGAAGACAAAGGCTCTGCCAATTTCTCCTGCTATAACCAAACCGCCGAATGTACCGATTGTGAAACTAGTGGCGGTCGCAAGACCTAAAGAACAGGCAATCACAACTCACCAGCCAAAGGCACAATTCAACGTGGTAGAGCAACTGAAGAAGTCATTTGCCAATGCCTCTCTGTGGGATGTCCTGGCTATTCCAGAGCAAAAGGTACTACTACAAAAGGCACTGTCAGTTGAAGAAGATTCTAAAGTTCCTACTCTACCCGATAGAGAGGATGCATCCAGGTCCAACCTGGATAAAGTGCTAATGATTCAACCAGAGGAGAAACTCAAGTCTGAAAAGGAAAGTAGGCCTAAACCTAAGCCTTTCTTTCTAACATTAATTATTGGTAATAAGTTGTTGCATAACTATATGATCGACTCTGGTGCTAACACCACTATCATGCCAAAGCAAGTAGTTGATGCTTTAGGACTAAAATATGAGCCTTTCAATAAAGGAGTCATGCAGCTTGATGGAAACAAGGTCGATACTATTGGGATAATCAAGGGATTACCCATGACTTTGTTCGCCTGTACCAGTATTATTATAAGGCAGGATACCATACTCATTGATATCCCTCCTCTGTTTGGGATATGTTTTTCCCATGAGTTCACTACAAATGCAGGAGGATATCTGGTGCTAGACTGGTCACGCCTAATTCTGAGGACCAAGCATGGGGCTAAGATGAAGCTACTATCAGAGACTTTACATTCTGAGCACATTGCTGATGAGGCTTTGCTAAATTTTGAAGAAGCAGCACACACCTCAATATCTTAAGAGGAGAGGTACAATGTGGAATTTCTTGAAGAAGAGGAGGTTACTAGCTCTCAGATAGTAGATGAAGATAATTTGTTGAAGGAATTTATCGATACAGACCCTTTTGGGAATTATCACTCAACTGGCCTCAGAAACTATGTTATTCATGAAGAAGGGCACATCATGCCAAAGGTTACTAAAGAACCCAAAGGGGAAGAGTTTTTGGAAATATGGACATTATATTTTGATGGAGCTAGATGTAAAGTAGGAGACGGAGCGGGGATTTGCTTGATATCTCCATCTGATAAAAAGACGTTGAGATCTTATTGCTTCTAGTTTGCATGTTCAAACAATGAAGCTGAATATGAAGGCCTCATCCATGGTTTAAGCCTTGCAGAGAAAATGGGTGCAAAACAGATAAGTGTCTTTGGAGATTATGAGCTGGTGGTTAACCAAATCCATAGGACTTCAACCATGAAGAATATCTATATGAGATCTTATTGACATAGGGTCTGGGATCTAACTGAAAATTTTGAGGCATTCAACATTCAAGCTATTCTGAGGAAAATAAATTTTGAGGCCGATAAATGGCAACTATCGGAGCTCAATTCGAGCCAGCCTCTGAATTACTAGAAAATAGACATATGGTAAAGATAATTGTAAGACCTGCTATCCCAGATAACAATCAAGATTGGAAGGTATTTGATAGCGGTGCTCATATTTCATCATTCCTTCATTCATCTGGAGAATTCACCGATTAGTTGCAATCAAAGATTGTCGAAGCTTATGGAGATCAAATCATCCAGTTGAAATCCAACAAACTTCCGAGAGGCCTAGTTACTCTCGAGAGCCTTTTTTATTGTGATGATGCGACAAGAGACAAAAGAAATCCGGTGGCGGATAAAGGCGATTACACTGATTTGCATATCAAGGAGGATCGAAAGCTCAAAGTTGGGAAAGAAGTCTCGTAGTAGAATAAAGACAGACTAAAATATTTCTATGAAGAATACCCAGGTGTAGTAGCTTGGTCATATGATAATCTTGAGGGATATGAACCTGGAATCATCAAGCATACTATTGAGCTATCTGAAGGGGCAAAGCCGGTTCACCAAAAGCAGAGACCTGTGAACCCGAAGATAGAATCCCTAATGTCACAAGAGCTAAACAAGTTAATCGTATCTCGGATAGTTTTTTCGATCAAACATAGCACCTTGGGTGTCAAATCTGGTGCCAGTTCGGAAGAAAAATGGAGATATATGTCTATGCGTAGACTTCCAAGACCTAAATAGAGCATCCTTAAAGGATCATTACCCCTTGCCTTCAATGGAAGTAATTCTATAGACCGTGGCTGGCTCTGAAATGTTCTTAATGTTGGATGGTTTTTCGGGATATAACCAGATTCGAGTAAAAGAAGAGGATCAATACAAGATGGTGTTCACCATAAAGTGGGGAATGTATACATATGCTAAAATGCCTTTTGGACTTTCAAATGCTAGAGCCACCTTCCAGAGAGCTATGGACATTGCTTTTAAAGATTTGATCCACAAGATTATACTCATCTATCTGGATGATTTAACAGTATTCTCAAAATCTTTTGATGATCATTTTGATCATCTAGAGCTCATTTTCTAGAAATGCCAAGAATTTTGAATCTCTTTGAATCCAAAGAAGTGTGTGTTCAGAGTTCCCCAAGGAAAGTTGTTGGGATATGTAGTCTCTAAGTAAGGCATTACTATTGATCCAGAAAGAGTTGATGCAACCTGGGGACTTCCATTACCTGTTAACAAAAAGGGCATACATTCTTTCCTAGGTAAGGTTAATTTTATTAGCTGGTTTATTGCAGATTTCGTAGGCATTGTTCATCCTATTACCTTAATGCTGAAGAAAGATCAGATTTTCAAATAGATGACAGAAGCAAGAGAAGCTTTTGAGCTTGTGAAGAAGGCTATTTCTTCCGCCCCTATGTTGGTTAACCCAGACTTGTCAAAAAATTTTACTATGTATGTTTTTGGTGGTGGGAATAGTATCGCCATGGTGCTTATCTAGAAGAGTGATGAAAACACAAGAGAGTCCCCTATTGCTCTCTACTCATGAACTTTGAAGGAGTACGAAGTAAAGTATAACTTTGTAGAGAAGCAGACATTTGCTATTGTTAAGGGGCTCAAGAAATTCTGGCACCTGATATCCTATAACAAGGTGATTGTTTGTGTACCACACCCTAGTGTGCGAGAATATATCATGGAGGGGGAAATCACCGAAAAAAGAGCTAACTGGATCACCAAGATCCTAGAATATGACATTGAGATCAGACCTGTTGAGACTATTAAGGGAAAAGGGTTGTGTGAGTACATCACTGAAAACAATGAAGCAGCAACAGAGTCTGAAGCTCTGGAAACTGTATTAATAAATGAAGAAAATTCTAAGAGCAATTGGCTTGATGACAGGATAAATTTTATGCAGACAAGAAGGTATCTGAATGATCTCCCATCTTTTAAGAGGCGTTTCTATCATCTATAGAATAGCAATTATTTCCTTTTGGAGGATGTCCTATTCAAAAGAAATGTTAATGGTATTCTGCTAAGGTGTGTAAATGAGGAACAAGCCAAGAAGACTTTAGATCAGTACCATAATAGCCTTGTCAGAGGGCATTTTTCTGCAAGGACCACGGCGATCAAAATTATATGTGCTAGTTACTTTTGGCCAACACTTTTTAATGATGCATTTGCATTAATTAGGTCTTGCAGGGAATGTCAGTTCTATGTGGGAAAGAGACAGAACGCTGCTATGCCTTTAAGGCCAATAGTGGTAGAAAAACCTTTCGCTTAATGGGGTTTAGAATTTATTGAGATGATCAACCCTCTTTTTTTAGCTAAACATAGATGGATATTAACATCAACTGATTATTTTACCAGGTGGGTAGAGGCAGTGCCATTAAAAAATGCTACTGAATCGGAGATTGTTAATTTCCTTGAAGAGTTGGTGGCCAGATTTGGCCCGCCTAAAACAATCATCTCTGATAATGCTAAGGCTTTTCTAGGTTCAAAGATGAGCTAGTTTGCACTGAAATATGGAGTTTTCCTAAAAACTTCCTCTAATTATTATCCCCAGAGAAATGGTCTTGCAGAGTCTACTAACAAAAACCTCATCAGGTTGATCAAAAGAATAGGCTCGGAACACCAAAAGGAGTGGCATAGGAGCCTTCAGATAGTGCTCTGGGTAGGTCGAGTTACGCCCAAGCAAATATTGAAAACATCTCCTTACAAGATGGTATACGGGAAAGAGGCATTGCTGCCCATCGCCACAGAAATTCCAACCCTGCAGTTGCTCAAGTCCCTGGAAATTAAACAAAATGGGGCAATGGAGGTGCGATTTTTTGAGTTGCTCGAAGTACAAGAGAAAAGGGAACACGCCCTAGAAGCAATGAATAGCTGCCAACAGGTAGTGAAGAAATGGTTCAACAAAAGGGATTCTGATTAGGATTTACAATGCGGGGATTTGGTCCTCAAATTCAACAAACATGAAGCAAAACCCGAACAGCATGACAAATTTGACAGCCTCTGGGAAGGGCCATTCAAGATCTATAAGTGTAAACATTTCAACTCTTTTGAATTGGAAGATATGGAAGGCAACGCCTTGGGTATTCCAGTTAATGAAATACATCTTAAAAGATTCTATTAATTCTGCACACATGTTAAGTTTTGTATATTTGTACACATGTAATGATTTCTTGTTGTTTTAAATTTGGGATCCTCTGTGCACAAGAATTGAAATGAAACACGGCAAATCATGCAAGCAATTGAAAGAAATTTACAAATGGGCTGGATTATCTAAAGGGGGCATATTATATTCATCAGAAAGTCAGAGATTTACAATATATATAGGCCAACGGCCTTATGGTGGCATTTACATATGCCTGCTATAATGCGGGGCTTGTGAGCATATGAAGCAAAATTTGTGACCATCTTTGTCTTTAAGATATCAACAGGAGGGACCGGCGATCATAGCAGCAGGTGGCTCATGCTCCGAAAATACCATTCCCTTGAAGTCTTCATACCACTGAAAGCTAGAGAATGGCTCAAAATAGTGTATGCGCATCAAGAAGTAGCAGCCTACGCGGGCTCTAGCGCGATGCTCCTCATGACTTTCCAGCTCAAAACCGAAAAGAAAGGGCCTGGTTAGAATGATGCCTCCGTGCAGCTATTGCAGGTGAATGTTTCGAACCGAGGGAATCCCATGACCCAATTGAGCTGCACGTATAATCTGCTCCAGACCTCCGAGGTAGCGTTGAGGAAAGACCAGCTTCGTCAGCTTGAAAATATTACACTTGGAGACGCTGATATCCAGTAGCGAGGCAACAAATTGGGAGCAAATGCTGGTGTTCACCCGATATTGCTCTTCATAACACATGTAGTCTTTCTCAAGGATCCACTTGATGGATTTCACGTATAACAGGTTTTTCGCACCTGTCATACGTTTTAAGCGCCTGCAAGTAATCTTGCCAAGAAAGGTAGCCTGGGTCTTTTTGCAGGTGAGTCTCACTAGTGTTTCCATGATTTCTACTTTTCTAAGCTAAAAGATTAAAACTGCTAAGGTAGCAGGAGATTGCAAGCTGAAAGGCTAGCCGATATTGTGGTTTGCAATGCTGCACAAGGAGCTGATTTATAGACTGGCTAATGTTTGGTTGTCGAAGAAATCATGATTAACAATTATACCAAGTGTGTCGCTTTGCCTCAGTTTTCGGCATTGCGGCATGCAAGGTGATGAGAAGGAGAGTTGCAACTTGCAACTTGCTCTGATGAGCTACCACATCATTCACGGATCAGTCGGGTGTAACTGGTTCGAAGCGCCGCTATCTCATCCAAATCGGGTGAAGGTATGGAGAAAAGGTTTGTTGGGCAATGTGCCTTGTATGAGCATTGATGTCAATCAATACAGATAGCCTGCAAGGAAATGCTCACGGGAGCACCTGGGTTCATTTTTCGAGACAGGAATCCATTCCCATCACATGTGAAAGATTGTCAATTAATGTTGGAGCATTTTCGTTGGTTGGCAACCTTTTCGCATGAGTAAAATGCGTAGCGCATAATAAGCGACTTGGCGAAAATGGTTGGCACGTACCTGTTTCGGCCGCCTTTCTCAAGAAAGAAAAAGAGAAAGTTATGGCATATAGGGAAACATATTTATTACAAATTTTATCATGGATTAGGCAGTTAAGGTATTTGCAAGAAGAGAGAAGTGTTTAGAGAAGCTAAGCCGTTTGCAAAAATATTTGCAAAAAGACTCATTTGAATGCAAAAGATGGCCGAAATTGCAGAAAGCCCCATGTAGACTTCAACTCAAGTATGTCTAAGCGAGCAAATGAGGAATGTACCCTGTGTACGACTTTACGATGGAGAGTCTTATGCAACTCCATGCATACTTGCGAAGCCTAGATGGCCTTTTACTCACCCAGTAAACCAGAAGCTGTTAAGTGCAGTTTCTCACAGGGACCAGGCAGTGGTCTTGGAGGATTGAGACAATGTCTTTGACCCTGAGTTGTCTAACAATCCTAAGAGCCTTCGAGAGGTTGCATGCGAGAGAATGAAGCATACGTCGGACCCATTCACCAAACGGTTATGGTATTGTGGGCTTGCACAGTACATGGTTCCCTTGGTGCACCATTGTTCGGAGGTTGTGGCAGCATGCGCGGCATGGTTCGACTCGAACACAGGAGTTATCAGTGGCAAGGATTTCTAGGTAGTCATTATCCCCGTGGCTATTCAAGATATGCTTTGCGTCCTGTTTCCTTTGGGTAAGGAGGTTGACAATTTTGATATGGAAAGAATGCAGCAAAAGTGGGGAGAGCTCCAGTCGGGGCCACAATATTATTGTTCTGAGCTTCAGCAAGTGAGTAGTTCAGCCCCACCCAAATTTCCTTTTAATTTAAAAGCACTAAAAGGTGCGGCTTCATCTATCATTTCTATGTTGGAGATGGCGTGAGGTTTGGACTCGGACAAAGAGGTTCATCAGTTTCAAATGTCCCTCTGCTTTATGCTAAGAAAGAATCGTGAAGGTCCACTTTTTGATTTTGCAAGAATTATTAGTGATGGCTTTTGGCAGCAGTTGCAGGAATTTGGACTCGACTACAAATTCAGGTATTTGTCTTTCCTGGCTTACTTAATTTTGCACCAAAACCCAGATTACTTTTCAAATTTTATGTCCCTGTCTATTTTTGACGAGGGTGGTTTGAGGAAGCCGATTTCAACATGGACCCCCTTCATGTCAAAAACCTATTATTACTATGCATTCTTAGATTCATTCATAGCCCCGACTATAAGGGTTTTGGATTAGGCTGTCCTAAATATGTCTGAACGCATATCGCCTCGATAGAGATCTTGGTTGGGGAAGTTGAATCTGCCCTGCAACTGGTTCTTTGGCGTAGATTTCACCATGCCCCGCTTGCCAGGTTTCGTCCGAGAGCCTTTCCGGCTTCCCCGTTTTCTCTTCGATCGAGTGTTGGCCTTGGAGGCAATGAGGTGGCTATGTACCCTTGACAATGATTACTAGGGAGGAAAGCACTTAACCTCATATTTTCTACTGCGATAATGTTTGGTTTCATGTCACTGGTAAAGAAGAGGACCCCACAGATTGATACCTCAGTGGTTCTACTTTCAAAGTTGGGTCACCTTGGGCTGGTACTAATAGATGATCCATGGGTTTACAACCCCGACAATAATTTACTAGGTATCGGCATCAAGATCCCGCATTCGCCTTGGCCATTTTGGGACCTCCAGAGGAATCCCCATGAGGGATATTTAAGTAGATATGTAGGCCTTGAGTATTTTCCTACACCGAATGGTCAACCACCATGGCTAAATTTTTATCACATTGTGGGGAGGGCCAACCCAAAGCTGATGATCGACTCCTCCCTGGTCACCCAATTAAAGAAATGAAAATGGGTACTCGAGAAGATGCAAGCCTTCTGGATATACCGATAGGAAATTATGGCAACTAGCAAAATATATAACGAGGTAGCCCTCAATGATAGGTTTGATGACATTTGGGAAAATGAACATCCAAATGTTGAAATTTTTCCAAACCACTCAACATCCATGCAGCAATATAGAGGAGAGGAGGCTACCTCAGAATCAGGGGAGGAGGTAACCCAGAATCCTCCTGCCATCGCCAAGAGTCCAATTCTTGAGAGGAATACTGGAAAACAACTTGTGCAGGAGGGGGTGCCACATGAACAAACATCAGAGCCAGCCGCCCCTTCTAAATCAAAACAGAGGTGGACAAAGACCACCAGTGGAAAGAAATGGGTCATTCTTGACCTCAACGATTCCCCAGAAGAGAAGTGACAATGAACTAAAGAGGCCGGTGAAGAGAGGGAACAGTCGAAGAAGGGAGTGGTCAAAGCATCTGCAGCTCAAACCGAGCATCAGGTAATTTTTCCTCCCTCTTCTCTCTCCTCTATGTCTTTGGTCTCACCTCAATCTATCAATACTGTTTCATCCATGCCAGTCCCCTCCACCACTAGATTTGCTGAACATTCCAGCCTCGTACCTTTGGTTTTCCCTCCTGTGTCCTCTGCTTTCCATACCTTACCTAGAATGCAATTTGGTGTCAACATCGGGCTCATGGGCCAACAATTTTTATCCCCAAGGCCTAGCCCTGCGGTTGGTGCGTCTCCAGTTTTTCCTTACACTGTCACCTCATTTTCATCCCCTTCGAGTGGCCAATTCATCCCACCATTCTCCCCTACTATTATAAAGTGACACAGCAAGACCTCTGATACATCGGCTACACTGTCTTTCTCGCTGGTCGTCCCTCAAGAGTATCCATTCACTGACAGACTAGGTATCCTGGCCCAGGAATATTTCTCGCAAGTCGATGCAAATAAAAGCACCCACGCCAACCGGATCAACAAGCGAAGGGCGAAGGACGCAACCAGGAAGGTGGAGCCCTACTTGCAAACCATTTTCAATGAAAGCCAAAATTCTTTAATGTTCGTAAAGATCACTCCTAACATGATCAAGGCAGAAGGTGAGATGTAGCCCAGTGACTTTTCGGTGAATGCTGTCGGGTTAGACTTGCAGCAGGCTCGGCTGCAAGATAAGGTTGAGCTGATGGAGGAGACCCAAAAAATAGTGACTACTGAT
This sequence comes from Sequoiadendron giganteum, assembly GCA_007115665.2. Taxonomy (NCBI): domain Eukaryota; kingdom Viridiplantae; phylum Streptophyta; class Pinopsida; order Cupressales; family Cupressaceae; genus Sequoiadendron; species Sequoiadendron giganteum. Next base: position 882,771,773 of record CM021100.1, on the reverse strand, counting down.
TTTCTCAAACTCACCCAACAGGAAAAGAAGAAGGATGATTAGATTGTGGAGCTAAAAAAGAAAGTCGACATCTGGGTAAACAAATTCAAAGCCCAAGAGAATGAAATAGGTTGGCTTGAGAAGGAGAGGGGTACCTTCAAAATTAAGATCAAAGAGTTGCAGGGTTTAAGCGAAGTGGTCATCTCGACTCTTGAGAAGCAGGTTGAACTACTCCAGGAAAAGGAGAAGGAACTCTAGGCTCAATCTGACCTGCAAACTGAAGGGATGAGAGAGCTCCAATAGAGCACCACTACCGAGATTACCAAAATAAGTGCCAACTTGGAGTTGGAGGTCCAAAGGACCAAGTGGCCCGAATTGGCCCTAGCTGAAAGGGAAAGGGAGATTCTTGCCCTAAAAGAGCAAATGTCTACATTAGAAAAAAGTTTGGCAGAAGCAGTGGCAGGCTTAAGCAGCAAAGAGGCTGAATTGGCTACCCTAAAGATCTGACCCCTTGCACCCCGGATGAGCTCATTGGAAATTGCTAAAGAATTACACGCATCATACTGGGACAAGGTGAAGGCTTTGTGCCCTACTCTGCAGCCCACCTTGAAGTTTATGGCACAAGTGACTAGCCTCTGTGGAACGGTTAGTGAATCAATATAGCAGGTCCAGGAGTTGACCACCAATAAGGTTCCCGACACTAGAATTTTATTGGTTAAGTTATATACCGCTTCAGATGAAGCATTGAGTAGTGTGGGAATCAGTGACCAAACAATAGTGGCTTTGGGTGCAAGTAGCCTCATCTCCATGCACAAGGCCGTTCAACAAGTGGCGGATTGCAAAGCTTGGTTGAACCAAGTCACCAGCAACATGCGGGCAAAGTTCTCCCATTTGAATTAGAGAGGCCTCCCTTCGCCTTTTATCACGGACCAGGTAGTAGCAGGGGTGGAGCATATTGTTGAAATGATCAAAGAAAAGAAGCAGGACCTTTCTATCTTCCAGACTTTTGATCAATCTCCGACTGCTGAAGAGATCGAGGCAATCGTGCATCAACTAACATAGCTTTTCTTCCAATTGGAGTTGGAAACAAAAATATCAGGCGGGTTGCCTTTCAAAGCAATCATCGATCTCAGACTGGCTCACGAGCATCTGCGAACTCTCTCTGCACCAAAAAATGAAGTATGGACCAATCTATAGGCCTCCCTCTCGAGGTTGTGAGAATTTTTTTGTTGAGCCAAAGTTTTCTAGGGTTTTCCTTTCCATGAGTGAAAAGCCCCTATAAGTCGCCAAACTGTTCAAACAAAAACTGCCGAGGCCTTGGCAATTTCCTTTCCTCTACAGCTACGCCTTAATTTTGTATGCTCACTATCCTCGGTGCTTGCCACGTGGCTTCCTCACAAATTTTTTCATTCCTCCTTTGTTTCACTTTTCGGCAGTCTCCATCTGCGTGCCGCGTGGCTCACTCGGTTTGCTTTGCCTTTTCGGGCCCACCTCGTTCTTTACTTTTGCTCGGAGCTCTCCACGTGGATCTCCCTCACAGCTTTCTGCTAGGCGCCTTTGTTGCCTTCTGTTGGGTGACATGTAGTGGCTTTGTTTCTACATTGGTTACCTTGGAAATACCACCGGATCTTTTGTACTTCTCTGCCATGTGTCTTCTCCTGCTGCTGCATGGTTTTCTGTTATGTGTCATGGCCTTACTGGCATATTGCTAACCATTTGATGTTTTTTGTGGTGACTTGAGACAATCTGGGCCGAGGATCGCCATGTGTGGTCTGCTTTTTCATGATGCGTCTTCAGGCAGTGGAATGGCCATATAAATTGGGACTTGTTTTCTTTATTGGTTGTTGATCAAGTTTATGAGATCTCTCAAGCACTGAGGATTAAGCCTTGTGTAATAGTTGCTTTTAATTCAGAGACTTCAGACTATGCCAAATAAATTTGGCCTTTCTGTTTTCAAGTGTTCGCTAGAACTATTGACCTGTGCTATTGTTTTTATTTTTGTATGAATGCCTGTTCTTCAGTTTTTTGTAACCTTTCATAGCTAATATAAATAAAAATCATGTTTCTTCGACTCTTTTTTGTTAAAGCAAAGTTATGTTTGATTACATTATACAAATTAGAGGATGGTGTTGAATGAAAAATGCTTTTGAGAAAATTATCTTAATTAACAACAATTTAATGGTTCGGGCTTTTGCATTATGCACTGTGCTCTGGTAAAGTAGTCCAAAGAATTTGGCGCATTACCTGTAGTGTAAATTTTACATTCTTGCAATCTCCCTTACCTTTTACTTCACCCATTAAGCGAAGAGTCGGCTTCAGTAAAATCTTGAAGGTCACTTAGCTAGCGCATAATGTCCCCATTAGCTAAGTTTCCCATAAGACTGCTGCTACATGCAAAATACTGCGTCAACACACATCAAATGAGAAAAAATTTTGTTTTGTTAGGGAATGGGGGTTTGCCTTGGTCAAACCTCATTTTGGTAATTAAACCTTGAAATGAAATAGAAAAGCATGAAGGAATGATGAATGAACAAATGCAATGTTGCAACTCACCAAACCCTTGAAATGAAGGTTGAAAACTTGAGTGAAATGGCTCCAATGGATGTGGATATTGACTCTTGATTGAATGCTTGAATATTTTTCTTGAACGATTGCTTGAATCATGTCACCTACATCACAAATGTTAGCTCACAAACAAACATGATGCATGAAGACTTTGACACGATTCTTGAATCTTTAATGTAACCCCAAATGCTTGATGATTTTCTCTTTAATGCTCTTAGATTTCATGTTAGTATGCTCCATAAAATTGCTAGCTTCTTTTTTTTGTTGTTGTTAGGATAAATTTGATGAAATAACCTTGTATTTATACTTTTTTTTGCTTAATTTCCTAAAATTACAACACTAAAATCCGACATTGAGAAATTGAATCTAAGCATAATAAAATCCTACCAATAATTTAATTTAAAATAGGTCCTAGGTTAAAGCGGGACTCATATGATAGGTTGGGTGCATAAGCCTCTGAAGCTTAAACCCACGACACATACTTCGAGGAGTATTTTGTTCAATCAAACATTTGAAATCAAGTCCCGAGACCTAGGGAGGACCCATATGCCCAGAGGGGCATATGGGTCCTAGATCCCTAAATCTAGAACACATAGACAAAAATATTAAATTATGATTTTCCATTTATTAAATGTTGGGATTATCCTTAGAAAAATGCATTTAATTAGGCTTTTGGATGAAAAATAGGACCAATTAAGGCATAAATGAGCCAAATTTTAGCAAGAAGGACCCAAAAAAGTGTGAAAATGTAAAGGGATATATTTTCTATGCTACACATATCTAAGGGGGAGTCTACAAAGTTTTTTTTGTTGAAAATTTTGTAACTTTGCTCTAAAATTCTTCTCCACTTGATCTTCAACCTATAAATCTGCAAACACACATTCAAGGGAAGAAAAACTTGTTGATTTATAGTGAATAAGGGTTTGCCTATGTGAAAACCATTGTAGGTAATTAAGCTAAATGATGAGATAATAAAATTGAAGCATGAACATGAAATGATGCAATGTTGATACCTTGGAAGTTGTCTTGGAGTTTAAATCTACAATCTAGCATGTAGTGGCCATGAAGAATGTAGATCTTAATCCTTGAATGAGATGTGAAACAATACTTGTAAGTATATATTCAATGATACATCCACTAACTTAGCTCAACAACATGTAGGAATGCACTAGTTATGCATTAGACATGATGAAATGATCTTAAATTATTTCAATAAACTCTTAATAATATGCCTTGAAATTCCTTTGAAGATTTTCTTGTAATGCTCTTATGAAATAAAACTTACTATAATGCATGAATACTTGGAAGTTTAGGATGAAACAATGTGAATTAACCCCTTATTTATACTAAATCTAGATATTAACCCCAAAATTCAAACAATTCAAGTTGACACTAGATCTGGAAATGAATATTATTAAAATACCACTAGAATTAAATTCAAAAAGGGGCTCTTTATTAAGGAAGGACCCATTCACCACCTCGGGCGAATGGGTTTTAGCAAAAATTCTAGGACCTTTCCTTTGGGAGTGAAGGAATATCAAAAACCCATGTCAGATGTGTAAAGAAATAAGGGTCCTCTAGAGGGAGGACCCATTCACCACCTAGGGTAAATGGGTCCTAGCACCAATTTCTAGGACCTCAAATTTTCTAAATTAATTTTTTTACAATTTGAATTATGTGTGTCAGGATGGATCCTCAAAAGGTGTCACATACAAGGCTTAAATTTAAATTAAAGAGGATGATTAACTCTAATTAACAATAATCAATTAATGAGATCCTATATAAGTGTGAAAGTGTGTTACAACACTTTACAACACCATAAATAAGGTACAATTTAAGTACATTTTATTAAAAATGGGCCCAAGATCAATGTGAATAGGTACAACACATTACAACACTAAACCTAGGCAACATTAGGTTAATTCAATGATAATTATTCCCAAATCAAGTGAGGAAAAAGGGATGCTTTTTGTCACCATAATTTTCCCCCACTTTTGTGAGATGATGACCCCATGTCAAACTCACACTAATGTAGACATTTAGGACTCTTAAGTATGCAACAATAATAAATTTACATAGTCATACCCTGTCAAAGGCGAAGAAGAATAAAGAAAAAATAAAAGGATCAAGAACAACCATTTCAACATGATGTGGAATGGGGTTGTTTTTTATGTAATGTGTGTTTCTCACTCTGGGGTAGTGGAACCTCAATCTATCCACTAGGTGAGTTATTCCAATCATGTATGTTCACTCTGGGGTAGTGGAACCTCAATCTCTCCACTAGGTGAGTTGTCCCAATGAGGTGGCAAATGAGAGAATCATATTAGCCTCTCATACCATACCAAAGTTATCCTCTTGAAAAATTCGATAAGGTACCACAATGTAATGCTTTTCTAAATGCTTTTGAATGTATATAAGTTTTTGTTAAAGGGGATTTTTCTTTGTTTGTGTAAGGTCTTCTTCTTAGGGAACATTGTACCAAATCTCTCCAAGATAGGAAAAGATAGGGTATCAAATTTCCACTTATGGGATGCCTCGTTTGCATCATGCCATTAAGGGATATCATACACTCTTGGAGGACATCAAACCCAATGACACCACTAAGAAAATGACATTTCACAAGAAAAAAAATAAAATCACACCATGAAAAATGTCAAAAGATGTCATCGATGCATGCCCCCACTTTAAATCAATTTCTACACCATTATTGTGAGAAATTGCTTTAAAGTAGCCAATGTTTTGTCCTAAGACATGAGAGCTTTCCTCAAAAAATCCTATGCCAAGTCATATATTTCTGAAATAAGCTACATCATGAAATAGGAAGGAAGGGTTGCCCCCATAAATACATAAGGGATCTATGGATTCAAGGTCAGTATGTCTTTGCTAACATGTTGTCATAGAGAATGGAATTGTCATCATTACCCAAATACTCATAGAACTAGAAGAATGACATAGAGAGTGAAAACAAAGAAAAATCCTTTCAAGATGACATGGAAGAGACCTAAATGTCTTGATGCCTTTCATCATCCCCAAAAGGAAAACACAATTAAAAAAGATAAAGAAAAGCTTTTGGGTCAACATGGAAGGGACCTAAATGTCTCAATGCCTTATGTCATCCCCAAAAGGAAAACACAAGAAAAATGAAAAATGATTATGACATATAGAAGAATGAAGATACATATAGAGGAATGCACAAAAAGAGATACATCAAATGAAACAACACTGGGGATCACATTATGCACATGCAATCACATAAAGAAAACATGAAAATGAAAAATAATAGCAAGCCACATGCGATTCAACCTAAAGCAATTTGTCTATATCCCAATCTCGATCTGCATAAACAGAATGCAGAAAACTACCTAAAGGGACAAGAGAAAATGCATTACTAGGACAAGGCTATCAACTTCTTGCCCCCACTTAGTGGAAGGGAAGAATGGGCCGAGGTAGGTGATGAGAATAAGCTCCTTGGATCAAAGAAAATGAATTGCAATAAGTGTAAACCATGTAATAGTGATAATGTTTGAAATCCTACAACTATTACATACAAAGGAGAAAAATGCATGCTTTAAGGGACTATTTCTGTATCGATAATGTGAAAAAAATTGATTTTTAGGATTTAGCTTTGGAATTTCTCAGATGGGTGGTAATTTTATAAGTCCATGGTGTAGAAGTATTTGTAAATTTCTTTTAATTTTAGTTTGTGGATAAGGAAATTATAACTTATCTAATTTGTAAGGCCTTCTACGATTACTAGATTCAACAGTTTCCCTAAGTGGATATAGGGCAGGAGGACCTGAGATGACCTTGTCTTCTTTGTCATTAGGAAGCATTGGTTGCTCTTTAAGAAGGAGAACACTTATGTGAGGAGGAGGATCTAAGACAATCCTACCATCATTACAAGGTGTTGGTTGCTCTTTAGGAAGGAGGACACTTATGTTAGGAGGATGATATTGATATCCTAACCCTTTAGTATCCTTTTTTGGTATTTTCTCTAGGATTTGATGAATTTTATGTTCACTTGTTGTGTCACATCCTTGTTTGCTTAATATCGTGAATCCTTTTCCATATCTTTCTTCAAGGTTAATTGATGCATTGGTTATTCTATTGACATAGGATGGTTGATTGTTTGCTTGACTAGAGGAACTAGACCCAAGTTGTTTTTTTGTTTTAGGATGTAAAAAGTCAAACTCATCAAGTGATAGAATGGTAGGGGGTCTTGGTTGTTTCAGTTAATGGTAAAAGGATGTATTAGTCTCAATATTTTTAAGGCAATCATTTATAGATTCATTCATGTTGGCACCATCTTCTCCAATGATTTCAACATCACAAGGACATGTATTAGGAGTTGTGTAAGCATGAATAGGTTCAAGTGCATTAGGGTCATTCCAAAAGTAAAAATTCAAACATCAACCAAAAAGAACAAGGATTTCCACACATTGCTAAATAGTTATCCATTTTTAGAACTTCAAATCTAAACATAGTAATTTTTTGATTACACACAACAATAAACTAAAAAATAAATGTTCTAAATGTAATTTGTATTCTTCACAATGCATTAAAATGAAGAAATTTAAGCTATATGCAATGAATTTGATGAAACAATAAATCAAAAAAATGAAACAAGAAAATAATAGTAGAAAAAAAAACCTTAAAACTGATATTTTAATTTCCAAAAAATGTAGATTAGTAGCTAATATGGAATCATTCACTAGTAAGGGTGAATGGGTCCTAGTTAGGTATTTTTGAGATGTTATTGTTGATTTATGAGTCATTTTTAATGCTTTTTCGGATGCTAGAAGGTTTAGGTTTGACCTGATCAAGGAAAAAATTTCCAATAAAGGAAAATGGGTCCTGGTTAGGTATTTTCAAATAGTTTTTGAATGATTTTCAATCTCTCAATAATGTCTTTTAGTTCCAGGTTTGAGATAGTGAGTTTCAGTTTCAAATTTTCCAGAAATGCAATGTGAAAATGAAATGAAAAGATGAATTCCATGACCTCGGTTGAAATGAAATTTTGTTTTGATTTTTAAATGCAATTTTATGAGATCTAAATGATATGCATAATGATGTATTTATTTTTGTATTTTTTCCGATTTACAGAGATGCAAAATAATGCAAATCTAAACCCTATATGAGATGTAATTTTTGAATTGGATCCAAGAAACCCTAAATGAGATCTAATTAAATGCAAATCTAAATGCAAATGAATGAAAAATCTAATCTAGGATGCAATGGAGGACTTCAAAATCAGAAAAAAGTAATATTCAATAGGTCAGGTTCACCATTAATGTTAAGGGTGGAAAATAGGGTTCACCAAAATTAATGAACAAGATGATGAACCACAAAGTTTTTCCACACAAAAAATGCAATTAGGAGGGAAAAAAGATGCAAATAACAATAAAAACTAACCCTAACTATTATAGCAATGAAGAGGGGAGTTTTTAGATCTTAATATGTTGTGTACCTTACTACAAGAAGCCTATTTTTAGGGCAACAAGGACTCATTCGGCTTTAGTGGAGAATGGGTCCTTGTTAGGGTTGCTAAAATTGAGATCCGAATTATTTTCCTTGATATATACACTCTCAGATCCCTGGTTATTAGCTCCCGAAATCTTGTAACAAATTTTGTAGCTTCAATTCTTTCTTCTTGCACTATGAAGGTCAACTTTGCAACTTGACAACTTTTGTAACTTTTCTCTAATCTTCTTATCCACTTGATCTTCATCCTATAAATCTTCAAACACACATTCAAGGGAAGAAAAACTTGTCGATTGTTAGAGAATATAGGTTTTCCTAAGTCAAGCCCCTTGTAGCTAATTAAACCAAATGATGAGATAATGAAATTGAAGCATGCACATGAAATTATGCAATGTTGATACCTTGGAGGTTGTCTTGAAGTTTAAATCTACAATCCAGCATTTAGTGGCCATGAAGAATGTATATCTTGATCCTTGAATGAGATGTGAAACAATTCTCACAAGTAGATCTTTAATGCTACATCCACTATCTTAGCTCAACAACATGTAGGAATGCACTATGCCTTAGACATGATGAAATGATCTTAAATTTCTATAATAAACTCTTGATAATCTACCTTGAAATTCCTTTGAAGATGTTCTTGTAATGCTCTTGTGAACTCAAAATTTCTATAATGCATGAATACTTGGAAGTCTAGGATGAAACTATGTGAATTAACCTTTTATTTACACCAAATCTAGAGATTAACCCCAAAATTCAAACAATTTAAGCCGACATTATATCTGGAAATGAATATTTTCAAAATATCACAAGAATTAAATTCAAAAAGGGGGTCCTTATTAATGGAATACCCATTCGCCACCTAGCGCAAATGGGTCTAGCATGAATTTCTAGGACCTTTCCTTCAAGGGTGAAAGAACATCAAAAACCCATGTCAGATGTGCAAAGATAGGGGATCCTATAGAGGGAGGACCCATTCGTCACCTAGGGTGAATGGGTCCTAGCACCAATTTCTAGGACCTAAAATTTGTAAAATTAATTTTTTTATAATTTGAATTATGGGTGTCGGTATGGATCCTTATAAGGTCTCACAAAAAAGACTTAAATTTGAAATAAAGGAGCTAATTAACTCTAATTAACCACAATTAATTAATGAGACCCTAGATAAGTGTGAAAGTGTGTTACAACACTTTTCAACACCTTAAATAAGGTACAAGTTAAGTAAATTTAATTAAAAAGGGGCCCAAGATCAATGTGAATGTGTACAACACATTACAACACTAAACCTAGGCAACATTAGGTGAATTCAATGATAATTATTCCCAAATAAAGTGAGGAAAAAGGGATAAATTTTCCATCACTACAATGATTAATGAGAGGTATACAACATGTATTTTTCTTCACCTACATGTGTGTGATGTGAATATAATTAGAGTTGAGTAGATTGTGAGCAGAGCACAGATTGATTCAAATCAGAGTGAAGACTATTTTTGTACTTTATTGGAACTCTAATCTAGCATATGATAGATGTTATTGTATTAATTCAAGTAGGATATGTAGCCACCCCTTCTTTCTATCTTTCTTACTTTTTGTGGGTAGTGAGTTCACTTGGATAGTGAGTCCACCTGGCAGTGAGCCTTTTGTAATATACTATATCTAGATATAATCTATTGCGAGCTTACCCTCACCACAGTTTTTCCCTTTTTGGGTTTTCCATGTAAAAATACTGGAGTTCATGTGTCATGTGATTTTGTGGATGTTTTCATGTTTTCAATCATCGTTGCAGTTAACTATACTTTTATAATTGGATGGTTTATGTTTAATTGGTTTAAAGGAATACAGATTCACCTGCCCTCTTAGTATTTCATTTGTTCAACATACAAAGCCCCATTTTTTGATGTGTTAATGAGCTTTCCCAAGGATCCCCATGTCAAATGTGTCTTCACCTTTCCAAGTTGTTTCCTTTTCTGACCCATTCAAGTCTCTGACCAACTTATTCTAAGGTACCTACTCTTCACTTTTGATTGTGATTATCATTACAAGATTTTAATCTTGTTTGAATCAAGATTGTCAGAAGGTTATCCTACCTCTTGGATACCTTTCTAGTTGAATTTCTACTTTGACTAATGTTTTCAATTTATGCTACCAATTATTTATTTTTCCAATAAATAATTTTTACAAATGGATATAAACCATATTCATAGAATCTTAGTAATAGTTTATTCATAACCTTTGACCCTTTGCAACTATAGGTTGCTATTATAAGAGGGGGATTTTCTTTCTCACCTTTTGAGTCCTTTTAGATAATTTTGTGGGGTGAAGGTACTCAATGATAATAATCCATAACTTTCCTACTGAACCCCATTGCATAACTTTTGCAATCCAAGGGTGTTTTTTAATAAGTTTTTGGTTTAAGAGTTTCAACTCTAGGGATGATTCTTTTCTAGTCCCAAATTTAGACAAGTTTTAGGAAGTTGAAATTCCTTATTGTTTCCCTTTGTTACTTTTCCCCTTTCCATCCTAGCATAATAACTTCAATCATTATCTCCTCATAATTTTTAGATTATACTTATGTAATGAGCTCATAGGTTCCTATTGTTGAGCCTGGTAGCTCTAATACAATGTGTAACAAGACCAATTTTTTACCCAATTGAATTTAATTATGTTTTAATCCACATGTGAAAATTTTATGTTTGCCAACATATAGCATTAAAACATTTATGTTCTAATTCAATAATAAGATGCACATTTGAAATAAACCCATTCCAAACTCTCATTGCATTTCAATAATAAAATATCCATATTCAAAATTAATCCAATTTTAAATTTCCTTTGAATTTTCATAAAGTACATTACATAATTCCAAGTAATCATTATCTATTACATAATCCCATGTAATGATAACATTTTTCCAATTACAATTTCCCATAAAGATAGAGATACATGGATACATACATAGCTTCCAAGAGCTTATTAAAAAAAATATACAATTAGAGTACAATGATCTAGATGTCTCCAATGTTGGTGCATACCTCCTAGAGACACTACATTCTAGGTGTCCCCAAATTGGCACTACATCCTAAAGTCCCAACCACCAATTGTACGAGGGAGAGCATCACTCAAGCACTTTTCTACCAGCCACAAACTTACTATTATCCCACACATATCTACCTAACTAGTAAGATTAACCTACCCTTCGATGAAGAGATCGGTTTGATAACCTCATAATACCAGCCTTTTTTAGCATAATTTTGTGTCCTACATACCTAGAGCTACCATACACTAGCTACAACCTACATGTATGAATTACCTACCTAGTATGCAATCATGGATCATAGTGAACTAACAGTGTAAATAATGAATACTTACACTACTTTAGCCAAATAATTGAACACCCGATACTTTGAGTGTAGGTCATCCATTCACCCACCCCTTTTCTCAACTTGGTAATGACCCATACACACACATGATTCAATTTCAAAAAGTTTAAACATGACTTCATACCAAAAATTAAGTTTGATAGACATCAAGCATGACCACTCCAATCCACACATAACAATAAATGACTTCAATTCAAAAACATAAAATGACTTTGATTTAAAGGTATAACCCATACTCAACATTAAAATACTTCATATCAAGGTACAATCCATACTCAACAATAAATGACTTCATTTCAAAGGTATTAAAAATTCAAATAATCAATCTAGCCATAGGTTAATCACATCTGAACATGACTTCCATCAAGAAGTAAAACATTAATCAATGATTGAATAATGGGGAAATGGGTGTTGCCTTATGGCCTAGGTCATAGAACACCACTTTTCTCCTATTTCCATTCAAGGATGTCCTGGGAATTTCAATTGGATTAACTATCAACCTCAAAGGTGATTCAATTTTCAACAAGGAAGACCTAGGAGGGGAAATTATTTAAGATTTGAGGTGTTCACCACCAAGAAAAATCTTGGAAAAGAAAAATAAGAATTCAAGTAAAAAAACCTAATAATGCAAGCTAAATGAAGGATGCAAATGATGAAATTATGCAAAAACAAGTTGGGATAGGTGTACCTAGAAAGTTTGGAGATGTAACAATGATTCTAGAAATGCAAAGAATTTCTCAAAATATGCTATGAAGGACTAAGATGCCTGAGGTGGTGACTTAGTCCTGTTTGGAATTTCTAAAATCTTCAAATGTGATCTCGAGGCTCAAGAATTGTACTTCCTTCTTCTCTGATCTCAGGTTGTGAAACTTCTAGATTTTTTCCCCGTAGTTGAGTTTCCATGAAGATGAATAATTTTTAATGCATCTTTGAAACTTTGCAAATTTTCACTTCAAATGATCTTCAAGTCTTCAACCTAAATCTGTAATCACAAACATGCAACAGAGGAAAAACTTGTTGATTGCTAGTAAAAAGGGGTTTTCCTTAGTACAACACCTTGTTGGTAATTAAACCTTGAAATGAACTATAATAATGGAGGGAAATGATGAATGAACAACATGAAACGACTCACCAAACCCTTTCTATGAAATTTGCAAACTTGTGAAATGGCTAGCTTAGATGTAGATCTTCAATCAAAGGAATGCTTGATAGATATGGACTTGAATTGCTAGCTTGAATTAAAACCCTACATCACAAATGTTAGCTAAAAAATACACATGATGCAAGAATATATTTGACATGATTCTTGAATCTTGATGATGTCTCCAAATGCTTGATGAACTTCTCTTGATCTCATAAACTTTCCTTAGGAATAAATACTTGAATGGTTAGATTGCTTGTTAGGATAAAATGATTGAAAGAACCTTGTATTTATAATTATTCATGCTTAATATCCCAAAATTACACCACAACAAGATAACATATGAAATCATTAATTAAAGGAGGCTAAATCTCACTAGAACTCGAAATTAAATCCCAAAAAAAGCTTAAGTGGGGCTAAGATTCCCTAGGTGGCATGTTAGTACCAAGGCTAAAATCTTAGGGCACAAACTCTAAAAATGGGCCCATTTCATTTGCCTTTGGAATCAGGGTCCCAAGACCTTTGGGGGAAAAATATGACCTGAGTGGTGTCTAAGCCCTGACCCAAAAATCAGGGATGCACAACCAAAATCATTAACTTATCATTTATCCATTGATGTTTGTTAGGATTAGCCAGAAAAAGATGTAATTCATCGTGCTTATGGATTAAAAATAGGACCAATTAAGACATAAACAAGGATACAAAAATTAAGGAGGGCCCAAAAAAGTGTGAAAATGCAAGGGTATGCATTTTCCTATACTACATTTAGCCCCCACTTTAGTGAGAGATGAACTTACTTCAAACTCACACTAAATTAGCCAACCACACAGTCAAGAAGGGTTCAAATGTATGAATGTTAGTAAGATAGGATGACAATGACTAAGAGGGTGGCCAAGCCCCCAAGATCAAGATCCTATGGTAAACCAACATAAGCATAAAGGAACACACATGCAGATGATATATGAAGCCATAATCATATCACAAATATACATCATAAAAGACAAAAAAATAAAAAGGAAAAAGAAAAATGCAATGGATCAAGCTTCAACTGGTTTTTCAACGTGCTATGGATTAAGTCTAGGCTATTTTTCCAAAAAGGTTTACAAGTGGAATGTGTTTTCCACTATGCAAAAAAAAGTGCATGCTCACAAGGACTAGTGAAGCTAGTTGTCCACTAGGTGAGCCCCAAGAAATCCATACCAAAGTCATACCCCCATGACTATGATAAAGACAAAGAAAAATGCATTCTCACAAGGGCTAGTGAAGCTAGTTGTTCACTAGGTGAGCCCCAGGGGACCATATCAAAGCCATACCTCCATGAATTTAATAAGGTACAAAAATGCATGCTCACAAGGGCTAGTGAAGCTAGTTGTTCACTAGGTGAGCCCCAAGAGACCATATCAAAGCCATACCTCCATGACTTTAATAAGGTACAAAGAAAAATGCAACGCAATAAGAAAGATTGATGTTTGAAAAGATTTTTCTTAGTTCAAGAAAGGTCTTAATATTAGGGGACATTGTTCCTAGTGTCTCCAATAGAGAACCAATCAAAGGATAAAAGACTCACAACTTAGGGAATGCAGTGAGTCGCATTACCACTAAGAGGAATTTAATATGCTAAGAAAGATCAAGCTCTTGAAGGACATTACTCCCAATGTCACCACAAAGAGAAAAACACGTCACATAAAGTAAGAAAATCACATCAAGTAACATTAAAATGCAAATGAAATCATTCCAAAAGAATGCCAAAATAATCCCAATGTATTCCCCCACTTTAAAGAAATTGCTACACACCATGATATGATCAATTAGTTTAAAGTAGACAAACATGCAAAAGAAAATAAAAAAGAGGGTTGACCCCTAGAAACACATAAGGGATCTATTGATTCGGGGTCATTATTTGCCTTCGCTACAATGATATTAGAGAGCTCATAATTCTCATCATTCCCTAAATACACATAGAACTAGAAGGACACAAAGAGAGTGAAACCAAAATGAAAAACCTTTTTCATCAACATGGAAGAGACATAGGGTGTCTCAACGCCTTGTGTCACCCCAAAAGGAAAACACAAGACAAAAATGAAAATGAAAGGAAAAGATAAGGAAAATCTTTTGGGTCAACATGGAAGAGACATAGGGTGTCTCGATGCCTTGTGTCATCCCCAAAAGGAAAACACAAGAAAAAAATGAAAATGAAAGGTAACGATCAATGAAAAGGAAATAACTTATGACATAGAGAGGAAGCATCAAACAGTATCAAGGATCACATTACACACATGCAATCAAAATAAAGAAAAATGGAAAGCACATGTGACTCAACCATCTAGCAGGTCATTTGCATCCCAGTCTCATTTAGTATATGCAAAATGAATATCACTAGTTAGAGGGACAAAATCAAGTGTTATACTAGGAGAATCACCAGGTTCAACACATGGTGCATCACTCATTTTAGGATGATCATCACGGTTGTTATTGTTTAATCTCATAGAAGATGAAAATATAAAATTCAACTCATTATGCACTTGCTCATCAATTTTAGCAGTTTCTTCATATTCATCCAAGTTAACCACAATAGGAGGAAAAATGATAATATCCATAGAAGGTGTTGGTCCTTGTTGTGTTGGAGACATAGGAGTTGTTGGTTCTGGTAAGGGAGAAGGCTCATCATTTATTGCTTCTATCAAGTTTGGATTTTGATTTTCAATGTTGTTCTCTTTAATCCTCCTTTGAGCAATAGCACAAATTCTACACCTATGCTCTCTAGCATTTCTATTTCTTTTATTATGGTTTTCAGGTTGTGTTTGTGTAGCAGCAGATTTTTCAACCATAGGTTCCTTTTCTTCTTGTGAGGGAAGAACAAAAGGAACCATGAGAGGTCGTTCAACCAATTTTTCTTTGGCTTCACAAATTTTCTTAGGAGGCAGATTAGGACTTGTTTGGTTTTCTCTTGGTCTTTTGTAGGAAATATGCAAAGGATTTTTGATGAATGGCTCTTAGTTTGTTGGAAGGTTTTTAGGTTTAATATTGTTTTCTCCAAGTAGTGGAGGTTCAAGTATGGGTGGAGGAAAATTCTCAAGGGATAATTTGGGTATGCATTTTGCTTTGAATCTTTGGTAGAATAGGAAAAGGGAGTCTTCATGGGGTCTTAGAGGTTCCATGGGCTCAGGCCAAAAATAATTGAAGGAAAATTTTCCATGAGAAGATAGAGGTCTAAAGCCACTATGGTTCACAATGAATATTTCATTTATGACTAGAAACTTTAAGCACTTATGGAAAATGGATGGGATCACATTCATGGAGCAAAGCCATTTGTAGCCTAGCCTCACACGAAATTGATCTGAATTAGAGATGATGGAGAATGATCCATTCAATTTCTTTAGTATGACTTGTAAAGGGAGTGTGATCAATCCCATCATAGCACAAGCAAAACCATCATGTATTTTAATCCATTCTTTTAGTTTATCATATCTATCTTGAGTAAGTTCATGCACATATAATAGTTCTTCTACGATAACATTCTCTCCACAAATGGGATTAATTAAAATCCAAGAGTGGGCCTATTATTTATTATGTTGGCTATGTAAAGAGGACCATTAGGTGCATTTTTTATTTTCTCTTCAGAAGAGAAAGTAATATCAATGGGAATTTTGGTTTGTTGTTTATGAGGATCGATGCCAATCACTCTGATCATTTTATTAATAGGAATTTGGTCATTAGTATCCATAGGATTTAATTCATCATCATCCATGGGATTTTATTCGTTATTACTCATGTTATCATCATTCATGTCAACATTCCTCACATTGGGCTTAGCCTTATCAAATGAAATATTATGGTTGGTCATGGGATTGGTAAAGATTTGAAAGTTTTGGTTATAAGGAGCTACAAATTTATTACCTTTTTCATTCACACCTCCAATTTGGATATGATTGGAATCAATGAGGTCTTGCACCACATGTTTAAGATGCTTGCAATGTTCTATATCATGTCCTTTTTATTTGTGATAAGAAAAATAGGTATTGTGTCTAAAGCTCAGAGGTAATGGATTGCTAGGGTCAAGAGGTTGACTGGAAGGTAAGGCAATCATGTTCCTGTTTTATAGCTAAGTCATGATATTTTGAAGTGTGTCGAGTAAGGGAGTAAATTGTCATTGCGGATCCCCAAAGATATAAGGATTACTCTTCTTTATAGAAGCTATTTGGGTATCAAATAGTTGGGTAGGTTGGGAGGTAGAATTTAGTTGAAGGAAACTTTTATTTTGTCCTCTAAAAGGCTGGTAGGTGTTTTGATTTGATGATTCAAACTTTTCAAGATAGGTAGAGGTGGATTTGGGTTCGCAACTACCTACAAAATTTTGATAATCTTGAAAGGCAATGCATAAGTGCATGAAGGAAGTGAATTTAATCATGGTGATCTTGTCATGTATCTTAATTGGTAAATTATCTATGAACATCTTTTGAACTTGAGAATCAGGAATCTTCACATTGATTTGGGAATAAAGTTAGTGACTTTTTTTCTCTCATTTTTCTTGCATCTCATCAAATCAGCTAATGTCATTTTAGGGACCATATGCAGTTGGAAAAGGTTAATAAAGGCTTCAAAAAGTTTATTAAATGAATGAATTGAATTATTCAGAAATGTAGAAAACTAGTCCAAGGCAATGTCTTTCAAGGACCGTGGAAAATGCTTAGCCAAAAGTTTGTCCTTAAGGATAAAGTCACTACATAAAGCAATGAAGGCATTAACATGATTATCAGGATCTCCCTAAATCCTCCACATTTCTCAAATCTAGGAATCTTTATACCTTGTGGCACCATAGTTCTCAATATCTCCAAAGATAGTGGGTTTCTTTTGACATAGTATGAAGGTGGACCATTTTGATTTTGATTTATGGTGGAAACATGACGTTGGATGGATGAAAGGCTTTGTAAAAGGTGGTTAATAATAGGATCATTTCTTGTGGTTTGAGATGGGGGTGAATATGGTGGTGGTGTGTATGTGGTGGAAGGATCGATGAATGGATGGGTTATGAGACAAGATATAAGAATAGATACCACATTTAAGTATAAGGAGCATGTTGGTGATTTTTCCACCTATCCCTTATGCTCAAGAAATATCAAAGTTAGTGGCCAACTAATGAGTGAGGATCTTTAGGCCCTCACTCCTAGTCTTAAGGCTTTGTGAAACCAAGGAGGGTATTGCTTATTAATTTTAATGGATAGTTGGTCCTGAGAAGTAATTTTATACATAGATAAATTCCCATTTGAATACAACTAAGCATCCTTTACCAAATATTTGTCTAGTATTTGAACAAATTACTACTTAGTGCTAGGAATTGATAGAAACTTGAAAGTTACACACCATAATTGAAAGTATTTTAAATGATTTTTTGTTCTCATTCCAAATCTCTAGTTTGGTGCATTGCTAGTTGGTTTATCTAAAGTATGTTAATGAATAGACCAGTGCTTTGTCTAATGGGCAACATAGTAAAATTATGTAACAACTAGTAATACATAAGCCATTTATTCATATATTATTAGACTATTTTCACACCACATTGTAGCATGCAACTCACTATGTTCAACACATAACTTCTTACCAGATCTTATACTCCTCCATATAGATTTATGAGCTTATCTTAGCATTTTATCAACTCATTGAATTGAGGCAAAAAAAAATCCATACAATCAACCAAAACAATTGAAGATGAACTAGAAGACCATTAACCTTTTCATTCAAAACTTGCAGGAGAAATTACATAAGAGAGTATATGTATAAGAACTCTAATATTTTCTTTTATTTTTGTGGATTGCATAAAACTATTTTAAGATTACTACATATTCTTATTATACCCTAAACATCCTAATGTTTTATATATCAAAATTTATACTGTATACTTCTTCTTGAACCTATCTCTTCACCTAGACCATTATATGACTAAAAGATTGACCCTTATAATTAGCCTTGAAATCCCTTTTATAGAATAAGGGAGCAACACACATCAAGTTGAATTACAGTTACATTTAACTTCATTTCATTTTCAATTTCACCAAACTTAAAAAATATTCCCTATGTAGTTATAAGTCATCATTTGGATACAAGGGAGAGAAAAATATCAAAACCCATTGTTGGAGAAGTCCCGCCAGCCTTCCAAAAGGAACCACATCGTAGCATCAACATTTGCACATTCACATCAACTCAAAAAATTCACCATCAACATAAAAGAAAGAACCCACATCACAACACACCAACCCAAAGAAACATGTCATCACAAAGGACAAAAAGGCAAGATCATTAGCTTAGAAAGGGAGCGGAGTGCTATTCCACCTAGTAAGTGGTAGAATAATAACACTTGCTCGATGTCCTTATTGAAAGTGGAGTAGCCATCACCACCTCATCCTTGGAATCAATAATATTACTCAAGGCCATGATCTATAATAGCAATAGCTAGAGTCAGTTTAATCTCCACTATTAGATGGACCATTCGAGACTTCAATGGGAGACATATGACATCCTATAATATCTTGATAATACTTGTTCTTTCTTGTAGCTTCCCTCTCAAGCCTATCAAACTTATTTTCCTTGGCCTTGACCAACTCCTCCAAGAAAATTCGACTCCTTATATGATACACACGCTTGAGAGCACCCCGTGCAGATTTCCTATCAGCTCTCACCTTCTTCTTTGGTGTCACAGGAACCTTGGGTACATCTTGCTCCTCCTTGGGCACAACACTCAGAGACTTACGGAGTCTCCTATACCTACGAGTTGTGCTGATAGATATGATCACCTTACCCATTATTTATGGAGCAACTCATAGAGACACCACCTTCCACATAAAATAAGTACCTCAAACTCTGCAATTACCTAGAACACTTCGTACGCTTATTCCCAAACTCTCAACTATCACATAGAAAAAATGGTGAGAATAACTAGTTGGAAATCACCAATAGATAGACTAACTGCAACATGTGTTCATTAATGTTCCAAGGGAGCTCACACAAGAGAGCCAACAACCAGCTACTTGGATTTTGAATCTCAGTCATTGATCACACATTGAAATGAATCAACGGGTAATCAACCAGAATGGTTAATTATGACAAAATTAATTTGCATGAGCTAGATACTTTTTCTCAATCAAAAATCTCAAGTGGATAAAAACCCACTCCACCTGCATAATTAATCACATACTTAGCTCCTGATGAAACTTGTTGTGTCACATTTACCCACTCGCCCGTGGGAATTAATTTACTCATAATTCACCACCAGAAGATAGCTGGGAGCGATCATGATTGATCCTTAGAATATCAACCCGTACTCTATCTTGCCTCAAATTCTCCATCCCATGTGTACCAATGCCTAAAAGAATTAATAGCTACAACCACAAGCATCTCCCAAATCTTGAATGTGTGCCAAAGACTTAGTTAAAATTTGGTGACATTCTAAATCTTAATGTAGCTTCGACCAAAGTTGAGCAATATTTTATCTCTGCTAAAGTGTATCAGACCCTTTGAAGTAGTGTACATGGCAGATGCCTACTTGCTCGCTAATGAATGGGAGATACAAATGGGCACTCATGGGATGACAAGGATTGGTCATGATAATCCATGTCACTCACCATCAACCATCGATCTAAATCCTTATCGAAGCACACATCATTATTAAAATCTAGCAAGTCCCTTTGAAGTGACAAATATCATTGTGCTTGCCAGCCCGCGTCCCTTTATAATAATTAAAATAAAAACCAATGAGGTGGTGGGGAATGGTGGAGATTTGACCATGTTACCCCACAACCATCATATATTTTCTTTTGGTGTTGTTTGTTAATCATAAAAGTCATATTTCCCACCCTAGAAAGTCTACACATGTCTAGTGCCTACTAGCCCATGTGATTTCTTCACCTTAATAATTAGTATGAACGAGAACGCAAGGAATGACCCATATGAAGACACATGCAAAGATGCCTGTCATTGATTCCTTTCAAAGATTTTCTTGTTGGCCGCTTAAAAACATTGGGCACATCACCTGTCATGACACATGGCAATCGCGTGCCAGCCCATTCAAATATTTTAAAGAAAAATAAACTAGAAGGTGCACAAGGCACAGTTATGATACTGCCACATGCTTCATCGATCATCGTTGATTCCTTTTGATACTACCTATAGTCTTCAATAAAATCATTGGGCCCACCTAAGCACAAGACATGTGGCTTAATCTCGCCAACCTGTGTGAATCAAATAATAGGGAAAAAACTAGAACGGGCACACAGAGAATGGTCATGATCAACTTGTGACGATTAAATGGCCACCATGTATTTTCACTTCTACACATGCTAGGGGCCACAACTAGGTCTATGAGACTTGAGACTTAAGTCTTTAAATATGAAATTATTCGACCCAACCATGGAAAAAATCAATACAATTAACCTACAGATGGTGACCAACAGACCTAACCCAAGGGGCTAGTGCAAGTATCAATTTTTAATGGATCAAAACACAACTTGAGTGACCAAAAAATTGGTGCATAGGTTAGTGAAGGATTAGAAAATTCAACCTTCATGACCATAAAAATTTTAAAAAGATGGTTTTCAACCTAAAACCCTGAGCCCTACCCTTAAGCTCAGAAGCACAAAACTATGACAAGGCAAGACACACCACAAACCTTCAAAAAAATTTCAGGTGTTCTACCAAAGCACTAGTGGAAATGTTCAAGTTAGGAAGGACATTGTTAGTTGGTTTCATCATTGTGGCTACTTGAGGATTGTTATAGGTGGGAATTAAGGTTATGGTTGAAGAGGGAGGAGTTCGATTTACTCCTTGGCTTTGCACATTATTTGAACCTTGAGCACCATTAGTGGTGGTAGGAAGATTTTTTCCAAAGATTGGAGCTATGTTACACACAACTTCCAATCCTTCATCACTTTCCATCATGCGTTGAATACTATCTATGGCAGGTATAACAGTGTTGGAAATATTTTCAGTACTCACGTTATCTTGTAAATGGGCTAGGTCTTCATTTTCATTATATTTTCTTGAGGGATATGATCAACCATTGTTTGAACACTTTTCATAGAACTTATAGGTAAGGAAGGCATAGAAAAGTAGGTATCAAAGGTATGGTCCATACTTAGTGAACTAATACCAACACTAGAAGAGAGCTCAATAACCCAAGATCCACAACAAGTGTTTTATCATGGGATTCCATGAGTCTCACACTTTATCTAACCATATTATTAGCAGTAGGAAACCAAGTAGTACAACTCGTGCAAGGGATAAACCAAAGAAGGTGGAATGAACATAATATCCTATGCTTTCCATTACACTTAAAATTAAATAAATTGGAATAACAAGTCTGCAAATTGGAACAAAAAACTGAAGGTAGCCAACAAAAGCACAAAAAAGCAATTTCAAACCTTGAAAACTAGAAAGTCAAAGTCAATAGGGACTAAGATGCCAGTAAGGGCATCTTGGTCCTACTAGTGAAATTTTGAGGTTCTAGGGATTGGAACAAACAACAAACAACAAGGAGATGGTTCTGAGCCAAAAACCCTATGAGGGATTAAGATGGGCCAGGAAGGGTGTTTTAGTCCTAACAGAGGTTTTTGTCAAAAAATAGAAAAATTTGGGTTGCCTATAGTGTTCGCAGGCTACCTATTTAGGGACTTGATGTTTAGAAATAGGAAAATGTTCAAATAAATGCAAGAAAAAGTAACTAGTGACAAGCAATTAGATGCAAAGTTAAATGCAATTTTTTTAATTTTGAATGTAATAACAATGTTTCTAAATGAAATTAGGATGATTGACAATGCACTTTTCAATTTTTCATGAGATGATATGAGATGATGCAAGAAAGAAAAAAATACAACATATATGCACTTTCACTAAATATGATAAACCCTAAATGCAATTTTACTAATGCAAGATGCAATTGAAAAATGAACTCAACCCATATCTAGGATTTTAATGGACTCCAAATCAAAAAATGAATTTTTAAAAAGGTCAAGTTCACCAAAATGAACAATGGGGAAATGGGTGTTTCCTTATGGCCTAGGTCATAGAACACCACTTTTCTCCTATTTTCATTCAAGGATGTCCTAGGAATCTTAATTAGATTGACTATCAACCTCAAAGGTAAGTCAATTCTCAATAAGGAATACCTAGGAGGGGGGATTCTTTAAGCTTTGAGGGGTTCACCACCAAGAAAAAGCTTAGAAAATACAAATAAGCATTCAAATCACAAAACCTCATAATGCAATCTAAATGAAGGATGAAAATGATAAAATTATGCAACAAAAAGTTGGGATATGTGTACCTGGAAAATTTAGAGATATAACAAGGATTCTGGAAATGTAAACAAGCTATCAAAATATTTTATGGAGGACTAAGATTCCCTTACTATTGTCTTGGTCTAGTTGCTATTTTTTTGGGTAAATGTAGAATGTTTGAATGTTGGAACCAGATCTAAAAGAATATCTACAAAATACCTTTAGGAGGACTAAGACACCCTAGGTGGCAACTTAGTCCTGTCTAGAATTTCTGAAATCTCTGAATGTGATCTTGAGGCTCAGGGTCTACACTTCCTTCTTCTTTGATCTCAAGTTTTGAAACTTTTGGATTTGGCTTGTAGGTGAGTTTTCGTGAAGATGACAACTTTGTAATGCAACTTTTCTCTTCAAATGATCTTCAAGTGTTCAACCTAAATCTACAATCACAAACATGCAAGAGAGGAAAAATGTGTTGATTGTTAGTAAATGGGGGTTTGCCTTGGTCAAACCCATTTTTGGTAATTAAGCCTTGAAATTAAATAGAATAATGGAGGGAAATGGTGAATTAACAACATGCAATGTTACAACTCACCAAACCCTTGTTATAAAACCTACAAAATTATGAAATGACTAGCTTGGATGTAGATCTTGAATCAAAGGAATGCTTGATAGATATGGACTTGAATTGCTTGCTTGAATCAAAACCCTACATCACAAATGTTAGCTCAAAAAAACACATGATACAAGAATATCTTTGACATGATGCTTGAATCTTGATGATGGCTCCAAATGCTTTATGAACTACTCTTGATCTCATAAACTTTCGTTGGGAATGAATACTTTAATGCTTAGATTTCTTGTTAGGATAAAATGATTGAAAGAACCTTGTATTTATACTTATTCATGCTTAATATCCTGAAATTACACCACAAGAAGATAACATATTAAATCATTAATTAAAGGAGGTTAAATCCTGCTAGAATTTGAAATTAAATCCTAAAAAAAGCTTAAGGGGACTAAGATGTCCTCAGTGGCGTCTTAGTCCCAAGGCTAAAAACTTGGGGCACAAACTCCAAAAAGGGTCCCATTTTAGGTGCCTTTGGAATAAGGGTCCCAAGACCTTTGGGGGACAAATACACCCTAGGTGGCATCTTAGTCCCGACACAAAAATCAAGGAAACACAACCAAAATCATTAAATTATCATTTATCCATTGATGTTTGTCAGGATTAGCCAGAAAAAGATGTAATTCATTAGGCTTGTGGATGCAAAATAGGACCAATTAAGACATAAATAGAGATTAAAAAAAACAAGGCAGACCCAAACAAGTGTGAAAATGCAAGGATATGCATTTTCCTACACTACAATGATTAAACTAACCTTATAGGATAATCCCTATATATGGATTAAATAAAAAAGTTAAGAATCAATAAAATGCTTCAACTAACCATATAGGTTACTATCATCCCTGGATTACACTAGTCCTAGAAACAATCCATATTACCCATAAAACTTTCCATAACATCAAAAACTGACAATTTCAGTATAGTAATTTAACACAATATTATTTCCCATACATCATGATCCATTCCAAAAGTATAATCTCAACAAATAAAGTATACACCCTAACCCTAGGGAAAATACTCTTTTCAATCATAACATGCATTCAATCTAAAAGGTAATGATATAACAATTGACCAACTAGGTTACTCTATTTCCCATGGATTATCCTAACCCCAAGAATAACCAAGTTAACCATACATGTTCAAACTAAATTTTCTATTAAAGTACTTCAATACAATAGCATATCTCATATTTCACAATTCATGCTACATACGTATAATATAAACTAAGTATATTTCCAATATAAACATAACCATACAATTTGCAATATAGAGAGTATGAGAATATTCTAAATAAAAGATTTCACCAAGATAAGAATCTACCAAGAATCATGCAAGCTTAATCAAACTAAGAAACTAACCAATTTCATAAATGTAAGCTTAACATGCATTTAAAATCAATCTTTCCCAAACAAAGGAATTCATACACAAATAAATTTTCAACTTAAATTTGAATAGAGATATAGAAATCAACATGTCGAGATTTATAGCTCCAACTGATATTATTGCTTTCCAAGCTCAACTTCCTCGATCCTGATTGCTACTCCTTCTAAGGTCAATCCTATCTTCAAACTCTAGCCTCTCACAAACCCTCTCAACAATTGTAGAATCACAAAAAAAACTCTTTCTCACAAAGGCTCTCAAAAATACACTTGCATAGAAAAATATAGTACAATAACAATGAAGAAATCAAAATGGATAAGTGTAACAAAATTTAGAGAGAACACCTCTATTTATACTAAAATTTGAGAATATTAATGCTACAAATAAGCTATTAATATACCACCTTCCTATTCCAAATGCATCAACTAAGCTTAAGAAGTGAGATGTGGTTGTTTAAAACACTAGTTGCAAAAACATACATAGTCCAGCTTCTCTGTTATAGTTGAGTCACACTTTTCTTGATGACAATAATAATTTAAACTCATAAATGCAACCTATAGGTTTCCTTACTATGATATAGGTCAACTACCTCAACCAGCTCATGGTTAAAGACTAAGTTTCATGCTCCCTCAAGGATATGTGTTGGATTATGGTGCAATAACACTTCTTTCAATTTCAAACTTCCCAATAATATGGTGCCACCTTTCATATTGTGTGCCCTCTCTTCTATGCATAGGCTTTGAAAAATTCAACAATGTAATGAATAATGTTTCCTTTTGAAAATGATTCCATATAATAATTATGCGATATTTAAATGCATAAAGACTTATTCTCTCATGTGCTAAATGTGCACAACACTTAACTTGGCCATTTCACTTTATATGCCAGTGCTTTCATATGAACTTTAGCTTATTTCAAAGCACATTTAAATGTTTAACATAATATAGTATATATTATAATCTTTATAATATATATTGTAGTGTAAAAAATGTAACCCTTTACATTTTCTCACTTGTTTGGGCCCTCCTATTTAAAATTAGACTTAACAATGCCTTAAGTTAGTGTTGTTAAATGTACCTCTTTATATTTTCACACTTATTTGGGCCCTCTTAATTAAATTGAGCTTAACTATGCCTTAATTGGCCCTTTAATTCATTTACAAGCCTAATAAAATACATTTTCTGAAGGGGAAACATGACAATAGTTAATGCCTAAACATAACACTTTACATTGAGCATTGTGTGTTGCAAGTTTATTTACCTAGGACCCATTTTCCCATGGGAAAATGGGTCCTCCATAAACATTTGGACCTAAATTTAAATTGTGTTTTTGGTGATATTTTAATGTTTTCAAATCCATAATTCAATGTCGGCTTGTGATATTTGAATTTTGGGAAATTAAGGATACATACCTATAAATACAAGATTATTTCACTAAGTTTCACCTAGAATTTCAGGGAAAGCAACCTAGCAATTTTATGAGATTTACAAGAGCATTTCAAGAGCAATCAAGGGCATTCAAGAGCAGATATATCAAAGATTTATTGCAGAATTCAAGATCCATTATCATGTTATAGTCTTCTTTCATCATGCATGTTTTTGGAGCTAACATTTTGATGTAGGTTTCATGATCAAGTCAAGCATTCAAAGTATCATTTCAAGCAATATTCAAGTGTCAAGATCCACATCCAATTCAACCATCTCATGGAAGTTGTAGACTTCTTAAGATCTTCATTATCAAGGTTTCATTCAAGGGTTTGTTGAGTGGTAACATAGCTTTTTTCATTCTACATTCCCTCTTTCATGCATTATTTCAATTCAAGGTTTGATTACCAAAATGGAGTTTGACCAAGGCAAACCCCTATTCACCCAAAACAAACATTTTTCTCTCTTTTGTGTGTGATTGCAAATTTAGGTTGGAGAAGACTTGAAGACCTTTTGAAGTGAAAGATTTACAAATTTGTCAAAGTTGTCGAAACACAAAATCTAACCTATAGATCAGATTTCCAACTTTTCGACACTGAAACCTAGAAAAATCAAAAGCTTCAAATCTACACCATAGGCTACTAAAAGATTTTTACAACCCCTGTACTTGGACCCATTTTCCCATGGGCGAATGAGTGTTAGATCAGCTTATAGAAATCTCTTTTAGTGATTGGTACACATGTTTTTTCCCTTCTCAGATTTGCATTTTATTTTTTGGTTTTGTAAATATTGAGTTTAATATTGTTGTTTCAAGTGTTGGATTGCATTTTGGTGTTGATTTCCTATTTTTAGTTTTTCTCTCCAAAGTGTTGTTTGACCTTAACCCCCATCCTTTAATCATAAGGAAATCTATAGATTCCCACTTTTAGTTGATTCACCTAAGGGTTGATAATCAATTCATTGTGTGGATCTCATTTCCTAATGAAATAGAGGAAAATAGGTCCCTCATTGTTTCATCAATCCATTTTGGTGAACTTGCCTATTTTTCACCATTTCATATATATATATATATATTCACATGATATCAAATGCATTATTTTCCAATCAATAGATATATATATATATATATATATATATATATATATATATATATATATATATAAACATATATTAAAATAATTAAAATAATTATATGTATATTAAAATGTGTGTATATACATTTACATTAACGTAATCATATACATATTATATATATAACATTATTTTAATATCCATACTTAAACACATATATTTACATATTCATTGATTGGTGCATATATACAAAATGTATATACCCATCGATTGATATATAAATATGAACACACAAAAAAGAACTCAATCATAACATAAATATGTAACCACATATTCCAATCAAGAACAATCAAAGAATAAAACCATTGTAAAACATTCACATTCAGTGATCGAAGGTTACTTACTATTTCTCGACTAATCTTGACTCAACTTGACCAAACTAGCATGTGAGTGTGTGTATGATCAATTAGGCTCATTATGGGTTACTAGACCAAGTTCTTCTCTTGAGGGATACTCCCCCTCTCTTATTTGAGGGCTCAATTCCTACCTACATCAAACTTAGTGCATCACAAAGGTAGTTAGTCGATCACTTGAAATTTATTTCAATCATAGATCATTTGTATCGTCAAATCATTAAAGTAACCATATTGCAATACATATTCGTTCATCGCATTTTCCATAATATATACAAAACATAATCATACCTTCAAAAGCAATTACATCTTAATGCATATTTAAGTATTTCCTTCACCTATTAAACATATTAAAATCATGATTCACATTTATCATCATTTTTACTCATGAAGATAAAATTAATTTGGTAACTAAGAAATGGGATTTAACAAGGTTGACTAAGAAATTAGAAAAAATAAGATGACAAAAATGGAGAATAGGAAATGGAATAAAGAAAAGAAACTGGCTCAAAAGAGTCAAAGGAAAATAAGAAGATAAAATGAAATAAAAATTAAAGATAACTACAAAGCAAAAGATTAATGAACATAATTTAATTTATAATTATATAATTATATACTATAAATCTACTTACTTTAAAAGAAACATATTACCTATATAAAAGGGAACCTAATTTAATTTTGAGATTAAATGCAATAAATATACTTGTTTGTTATAAAAGTAATAATTAGTCTTTTATTAAGAATAATATAGTTATTAAATAATAATAATTATTCTCTAGTACTAATCTTGTAAATTTTGAATTATTATTAATTAGTAAAAGAAGATATTCAAATAATATATAATTTTATATTATTTGTATTTTTAAATAGAATATATAAAAAACTAATGATTTAAATATAGATTATTAATATTATAGGCATACAATTTGTAATAAAACATGAGAAATATATTATGATAGTGTAAGTTGAAAAAATTATTACAATATAATGTATATCCTTACCAATTAATATTAATATAAAATTAATTTATATTATTAACAAATTAATAAAAGATTAAATTGAAACAAAAATAATTTACATATTAAACGATAAGCTAAGTATGTACCTATTAGCGAATTTAAATGCAACATTAGAATACCTAGTAAATATACACTATATAGAAGGATATCAAATGTAAACTTTAAAACCACCCATAAATTGGTAAAATCATATTAAATTTTAATATACTTATATTACGAATATAATTTAGACCATTAAAGAAGTTAATGATAGATATAGAATAAATATTAAAAAACAATGTAATAGATAGATAATTTAATAATAATATTAATAGAATTATTTTTAAAAATATTATAAGATAAATATATAGTTTAAGTAATTAGAAATTAAGCATACTGTTTAAAAATACAAAAAACATATAACAATATTAGTTATACTCAATATCTGTTTTACATATTATTAATTAACAAATTAATAAAGATTAAATTATTTGAATTGTGTATCACCATCTTTCTCTCCCCTCTTTCTTTTTAGATGATCTTGGTCTACAATAAATCATATTCTTTTTTAGCTCTCTTTCATCTTGATGATGGATCACATAGTATGATTCAAAACATTGATGAAAAATGACACAATCAAATAAGTTTATGCTCTTAGTACCAACATGTTATAAAACAATATAAAAACTAGCATAAATATTTTAAATATATCTATCTAAAAGATATTGAAAGATATCAATCTCTAAACACATATTATTATTATTGACAAATAGATAGAGATCTAGAAATTAACATCTTTCAAAATCTTTTAAATAAATATAATATCTTAACCATATCTCATAAAATCATAAAATAAATTAATACAAAGAAATTGTGTGTATATTTTTTCCAAATTTTCTTGTATATATTAGAAATCAAAATACAAAGAATAAGCAACAAGGACATAATAATCAATACTTAACACTTACCAAGAACCTCACTTATTTTCTAAAATCTTTAATCTTGAGACTTCAAATAGAATTGTCAATAATTTACATTTACCAAGAACCTCACTTCTTTTTTAAAATCATTAATCTTGAGACTTCAAATAGAGTCATGTTTTTATAAATTATTTATCTAATTCATTATCAACTTATTTAAGTCAATACTTTACGCTTACTAAGAAACTTGCTTCCTTTTTAAATCTTTAATCTTCATATTTCAAATAGAATTGACGTTTTTACAAATTATTTATCCAACATTGTTGATCTATTCAAGTCAATACTTTACACTTACCAAGAACCCGACTTCTCTATTTGAATTTTTAATCTTAAGACTTCAAAAATAAAATCATTATTTTTACAAATTATGTATTCAACATTGCTGACATATTTAAATCAATACTTTACACTTATCAAGAACCTAACTTCTTTTTTTAAATCTTTAATCTTGAAACTTCAAATAAAATTGATATTTTAATAAATTATTAATCCAATATTGTCCACTGTTTATTAATTAATTCAAATTCAAAATCATATTACATTTTAAATTTCAATAATTAATAATAAATACGGTCAAATGTATATACAGATTCCAAGTTATATTGGAGTCAAAGTATAAAATTCCAAATTTTCCGCTTTGTTTGCGTTTTCTAGTTGTACCGCGTGAAACATTTGCCTTTTTGGCTCATTTCCACGGCTTTTTTGACTGCCCGTTGCATGAACTCCGTGCTAATTAATTTTAGCGTACGAACTGGGATGACTTGTCGGCAAAGCAATATAAAATTTCATTTTATTTTTAAATTCAAATGGAATTCCGTAAAGCAGCTCAAATAACTGGTATACGTGACGGTGTAGTTGCATCGAAGCTTCTTGGAATGGAATGAAATGAAAATAAATTTTTTAATTACGATTGTGAAATCAGTTAGTCTATGAGGTCTAAGAAATGGAAGTGAAACTACTTTGTAAAAGAAAACAAAACAATTGATGATCGGTCACTTTTTGTCGTTTTTTAATTCTTGGCTGATTTTTTTTCTCTTATTATGTATTTTGATCAGGTAATGTACTAATCACTTCTTGTCATTTTTTAACTCTTTACTGATTTCATTTCTCCTGTTATATATTTTGATTAAATCATTAACTATTTTTACTATCTTTTTCTCTTCAAACAAAACTACCACCGATTCAACTTTTAGTAAATCTGTATACTCATATTTGAGTCCCTTTACAAATGTAATTTGTTGTCGACTTGCCAGGAACAATCCAATTTCCATGTGAATATTGTCCACTATATCGGGCATCAATTCAAGCAGTAAAATGAGTTTTCATGTAAATGGTCTGACGACTGTAAATGTGGGGGCCTCATGATATGAACATATGAGGGTCCCATATAAAGATTTGTAACACTGAAGACAAATATTGTACTGATCTTTACAACCCATTTAATTTTGCGGCGGTGTGAAAGTTAAAAAGAGGGTTTGTGTAAATCACTTCTTTGAGTGGTAGTTGTTAGCGATTACCATGATTAACTAGAAAAAATGACACAATATCTAGGGCATGGAGGTCCCAAGGTGGACCCAATGAAATTCAAGCATAATGACAACAAAGATTAAAGATCTAATGTTTTACTATATTTTTTTAGAAAGTAACAATATTTTTTCATAGTGTTCTATTAACAACACTCAAAATAACTCATAAATTTATATATCATTCTAGCAAATTATAAGTGATTGGGGTCTTATTTATGTTATCATTCACAATAGTGATCAATCCTCAAGATGGGAATATTAATCATGATTGTGATGAGACTTTAGTTTAAATTTTTTGTATTTACTAAAGAGATTCACAAGAATTATGTGAATAGTAAAGATTTTGAGAATAAATATACAATAATGTAGGTCATATAACAAGTAATGTGGATGGTAAGTGTTGTCAATTTTTAAAATCAATTATTTTAATTTATTTTCTAGATATAATTTCCTAAAATGGCTCATTTAAGACACTAGAAGACCTCTTATTCAAAAACAAACATAAAAATGAAACATAAACTAAAAATATTGAGATCAATAATATGATAAATAATTTTTTTCTTATATAAAAGGTATGGACCTATTCATGTCATCAAAATTCCTAATTTTATTTAGATAGTATAGCCAAGTATACCTACTAAATATGATTTGATATGGTCTACTAAATCTTATTTAGCCAAATGATCATAACCCTTTCAATATTCTTCTTCTAAATATCATGAGGAAAATTAAATGTATATCCATTGAAAAAAAACATAAATAGCTATATTACAAAGAAAATTAGAGATATTGTATAAAAAAATATTTTCCTACATATAAAGACTAATGGTAAAAACACATTTGGGGAACCAATAATCCATAATCCATATTCTTTTGAACTATATGTATGTGTGTATATACAAACTGTAATGTGGGAAAAGAGGCCCTGAGATCTAAATCACTTTGTTATTATTACATCACATAAAAAAGGGGCACAAAATCAGTTACACAAGACCACTTGGATGCTTTTCTCAAGAGCTAAATGGATAATCAAGGTTTTGGCCCCATTTGGGTTTTGTTGGATGGGAGGTTGTGAATTGATGTGATTTGAAAGTGAAGTAGGTTAACTATGCAATAGTGACAAATTGGTGTAATTTTAGAGAAACACATAACATAAACGAAAAAAATAATAACAAAAGGGTAGAAGATAGGGATAGAGGAACATGACATAAATTTGAGCTGATTTTTTCTAGACAGGGGCATGGGCGCCCTTGAATAGAAAGTATTGCTTTCAAGAATCTTAGAAAATGTATCAATTGGTCACAGTCTATAAGTGTTTTCCTCCTACACTCAACTTTGAAACTTTATTTTTTGATGTATAGTTCCTCTTGCCCTATTTTTTTTAATGAATATGCTTGAACACTTGATCTTGATTTTAGGGCTTTAATCTTCTCCCAAATCCTCTTCAAATTTGACACCTACATACAAGAAAGGGGAGAAAGGGTTATTTCATATAAGGGCTTGCCTAAGTAAAACCACGTTTGGTGTTTCCACATCCAGAATGGCTATGATGATGTAAAAGAGTGCTTACCCTTAGTCAGGCAAAGGAAAATGGATAAAATAAGTGATAAATGACAAATATTACAACTTACCACTCATATCTACTTTCCTTGATCGACTGAAGTCATGATACACATCACATAAAACCTAAGAATTGGATGCTTGATTAAAAGTCCTCCAAGTGTTAGTACTCACAAAATTAAACATAAACATGAAAATTCTTACTTATGATCTTGATGCATTGCTAACATGAATCTTGATTGATGAAAAGGTATTGTAATAATGCTACTTATTATTGACTACTTTTAGGATGCTCAAATTTTCTCTTAATTTCCTTAGATTGCTAGATGTTCAAATGGTGAAAAAAGACTTATATTTATATGCATTTATTTGATTTCCCATAAAATTAATTGTGAAAAGATGACAAGTGAATTTGAATTTGCAAACGTAAAAATGTCGATAATTAAATATTAAAAATTGAGACAAAATAGGGTGATCAAGGGATTGGGCACCCTTGAACAGGCCTATTTGGGTATTTAGATGCTCGTTAGATAAATAAATCAATGTAATTCTTAATTATATCTCGATTTTATGAAAATGACAATGAAACAAGAAAATAATTAAAGCATAATTAGGTATAAACACATAGGAGGGAGCTAAACGTAGTGTGAAATTGTCAAGGTTGACAATTTGTAATGCTACTTTTAGCCCCTACTTTAATGAGAGTATGAACATAGGCTCATGTTCACACTAAAGTAAGGATTAGACAAGAAGGGTTATTTCATAAAAACATTCAAGAGGTAGGATAACACTGAATATAGGGGATGTGCTAGCCCCTAGGCTCAAGATTGTACAAAATAATGTAAAGACAATAGAACACATACACACGTGTGCAAAACAACATGAAAAATGTGAAGCATACACAATGGAGACATAAATTAACATAATACAAAACAAACATGATACAAACACAATATGAACACAATGAAAACATATTACAAATATGATGCAAACATAATAAAAACATGATACAAATATAATTCAAACACAAAAATAGGGGGTATGGCATCATAGACTAGCAAGATCCATAGATAATTACTAGGATCCATACCCAAGATATCCATAGATCATAGGTTAGAAAAGTTTGATATTTTCTAGGTGACCTTGAATTGATAGAAGGAATCACAGGCCAATAAAATTTGATATTCACTAGGTGAGCTCAATAAGAAAAAACACAAGCTAGTGAATTCTAATATTCACTAGGTGAGTTTTTGCAAAGGTAGCAAATTAAAACACAATCTAGGTTTAGTGAAGTCTGATATTCAGTAGGTGAGTTCCCATGTCAATTGTATCAAGAATTATATTCTAAATAATTTTGATAAGGTGCTACAAAATTATGATCAATATTCCACAAATACATCACAAATTTCCAATTTTGTGAAACAAAGAGAAGCACATAATGGAATGCATGCCCACACCTTAAAGTAATTGTTCACACATGTTAAGAGTAATTTCCTTTAATGTAGAATACAAATGAAATTTATAAAATGATAGGACATGAGAGCATATTGGGAAACCCTATGCCAAATGATATGCTCCCAAAAAATAGACTCATGACCAGGGGTTTCCCCCAAAACACAACCATAACAAGATAAAAAACTACATGAGGGATCCATAGACCTAGGGTCAATATAGATGAGAGATGTTGTATAATATGATCATTCTTATAATTGAAATCATTCACAAAATACTTGTGAAACTATAATCAAGAGGAAGGAATGACACATGAAGACAACATAAAAGCTTTTGGGTCAACATGGAAGAGACCTAAACATATCAACAATTTGCATCATTCTAGAAAGTAAATAAAAGAACAAAAAGGAAGTTCATAACATAAATAATGAAGATAAAAATATGGGAATGCCACAATATATATTTTTTATTTGTATACTTGTGTCAATGAGAAAAAAAAGGGTCATCTAAAGAAAAATGACAAACACTGATACACACCAAGAAACACAAGATACCCAAATCACATTACATGCAAGAAAATATATATAAAGACACAGAGGTACTACACATGCGAGCCAATCTATAGAAGATCATCTACATCCCAATATTTCTCATCATAAATGGAAGCTTCTAAATAATCTAGAGGAACTACAAAAGTGTAGTAAAAGGAGAAGCACTAGGTTCCACATGTGGTGGGTCACTTACCAAAGGAGGATCATCACGGTTTCTCCTAGCTAAATTCATAGATTTTTTAAACATGAAGGATAGTTCATTATGATCTCTTTCTTCCAAATTATCTTCTACCTCACTATCTAAATGTATCATGATAGGTTTTCATGTTAGTGCTATCAACATGGTTGTGAGCATCATTGTTCATGTGAAAGAAATTTAATCTTTAGCTTGGTTGGGATAGGTAAGGCTCAAATTCATTTTTTGGTGAAGGAGGTGGAGTGGATTCAAGCGATAAAGATGATGGATGTACATGTGGTATCTCATTGGAATTGGTCTGTATGAATGGAGGATTACTAGGTACAAAATTTTTTCCTTCAGAAATCAAGCGATCCATAGCACAACATCTTCATTTGTGTTCCTTTGCACTTCAATTTCATCTTGCATGAGCTTTAGCTTGTGAAGGTGGAATTGAGGGATTATCTAATATTGGTCCACTTTCATCATTTTTAGGAGGAATCAAAGGAACTATCAAACATTGAGAAACCATCGATGGTTTAGGCCTTAAGACAAATGATTTTTTCCTTAGGAAGCACAAAAGAAATCCTCTAAGGCCTTGTGAAATGATTTTCTCATGTTACTTTATAGCATGGTGGAGGTAGAACAATGAAATAGATTCCCAATGGTCAAGGAAGAATACATGATTTAGGTTGAGGTTCATTCACTACCTATGGAGTAGGAGGAAAAACCATCAAAGCCATTACAAAATAAGGAGCCTCGGAAGAAATATTGGTAAGGGATAATTGTCCTATAACTTGAAAGGAAGAATTTTGTCTGCTTCTATGCTTGGGTGATAGAATAAAAATCTTCTACACTCTCATTCAAGGAAAACCATAGAGATCTTAATCTAAAGTATGCAAAGGAGAGAGAGATCTTGCAATAGAGTTGTCCTAAAGTTTGATTGTAAGCTAAAGAGGGGTTCACCATCAAGCTAGGGCTTGGAAAGACAAATGAAATACAAGACCTAATGCTCTAGCCTAATGCAATGGAAACTTTCACTAAATGACCTAAAAATGAATGTAAATTAGAATAAAGAACTGCGAGATCAGAGGTCTGTACTTGGAAACCTGAAGAAGGTTGGGATGAGCTCTAAAACACTAAAAATCATAAAATTTTGGCACACTGGGACTAATATGCTAGTTTGAGCGTATCAGTCCTAGACTAGGGTTTCTGATTTGGAGTAGGTTTTTGGCAATGTAGAGTCAGGATCTGCAAAAATTTGGAAAAAATGCTTGTAGTGGGACTCATATGCCACTTTTGGTGTGTCAGTCCTATTTCACTTTTTCGGAAATTCAAAGTTCAAATCTATGCTCCAATCTTTGTTCTTCCCTTCCAAATTGGTTTTCAGATCTGAA
The DNA here is from genome assembly GCA_007115665.2 of Sequoiadendron giganteum. Lineage (NCBI taxonomy): Eukaryota > Viridiplantae > Streptophyta > Pinopsida > Cupressales > Cupressaceae > Sequoiadendron > Sequoiadendron giganteum. The sequence continues at coordinate 882,735,413 of CM021100.1, read as the reverse complement.
TCTATAAAAAGACCTACAAAACATAATATAGACTTGATTTGGTTATGGGGTTTTGCCTCAGTCAATCCCCTAGTTTGGTTATTAAACCTTGATAGAAATAATGAATCATGAATGTAAATAGGAATGTAAACCCTAATCTTAAGTTTGTCTAAGATTAGGAAATCTAAAATGCAATGCAACCCTATTCCAATGTGTTAGAATGAGATGCATGAATGAAACATGAAGATGAATGGCTCACTTTGAGAGATCTCTAATCACCAAAAATGAGCCCGAATAATGTGTGTGCCTTCCTTGGGATAAATGAAGAATGATAATGGAGGATGGAATCACTTAGGAAACAAGTCATTAGGCTTGGCTTGATAGCTAGTTGCATCTCCCCAACCTAGAATCCATCATGATTCACCATAGGAAACCATGATCAACCCTTGACAATGCTAGATCTTGAATGAAAGTGAGCTTGAAGACCTACAAAAACACTTTTATGCTACTCCAAGACTTCGACTTTGGTTTCTCTTGAAACTTGAATGCTCTTGTGAAAGAATGCTTGAAGACTTTTCAATGCTTGGATCTTGAAATTTCTCTTTAAAATTCTTGCTTAGATGAAATGATGACTTAGAAGCTTGTTTATATAGGCATTTACACCTAATTTATCGTTATTTAGATCTCAAAAGCTGACAACAACCAAAAATTTAAATTAAAAAGTTCAATTTCCCACTCAAACCCTAAAAAATCCCCAAATGGGACTCATACACCACCTCTAGTGTATGGGTCCCACCTAGGGGACTCATACGCCCAAGGTGGTGTATGAGTCCCACCCTAGATTTTTGAGGTGGGTTGTTAGTAATTTAAGTGCTTTTGATGATTTTGCTGGGTTTTTAGTTGAAATAAGCCTCAAGATCAAAAATAAAGGGTCTTAAGGGCCTATTAATGATGACTTAAAGGGGTATTTAATGCAAGGGTGCTAAAATAGGTCCAAATTAAGTGTGAAATTGCACTATTTTCAAGAGAATACAATTTTCTACACTAAATTTATCCCCCATTTTAGCACCCATATGATTGCACGTGCATATGTAAGCTAAAGGAATCTAAACAGTGAACTTCATTTCTGAAAAGGATACTCATATAGGTTCATTCACAACATGGGAGAATGAAGCCCCCACTGTAGCTATGTGCAAAACCATAATGTTAGGAACTGCATCCTACAACACAAATTCATTAATTGTCCAAAACTACTCTTATCTAACTTCTTCTAGAAATAAAATTTGAGGGTAGATGTATGCCCCCCTTGATTCCGCTTGCGTCATAGAGGTGGAATCAAGGTAGCAATCTAACCACATCGAATTGGATAAGTCGTATCATAGGGTATCTCCAAGTACCATACCATATAACAATAGGTCTATGATGAGGACGTGAGTGGAATCATGATTTTAATGCAACAAACGACATCAAAAATAGAATTCGCTAGCCCCCATTATGCTAGTTTGAATGAAAAACACTTTTTACCTTAATATAGTAAAACCCTAATTTTAACGTATATAAGAGAAAAAAGTGAATTAATTTCTAATTATTTTGTCTTTTACCTTCTTGTAGCTTGACTTTGTTCGAGAGTGATTGAAGATTTTGAACCAACAAGAATACAAGCCTCCAAGACTGGATGTCTTTCGGGAGGAGGTAGCCCAAAGTGAGCTATGACATTAGGTGAGTTGATTTTTCTGCCTTAGCTTTGTCCTTACGCATTTATTTTATGTTTTTGCATGCATTTATAGGTTGATTTAGGACATTGACATAATTTTTTTCAAAACATCCCCTTTTTCGCAAAGTGTCGCTTTTTTATTGCAAAGTGTCCGCTGTTGTCACGAAGTGTCTCACTTTTTCACAAAGTGTCCCATTTCTTCACAAAGTGTCCCAAAAGGGATCTAAAGTGTCTAGGAACCTTAGAAAATTACATTAGGATTTAAGATTTTAAAATGCTTATAGGACATATTTTTACCTTTTTTGTTAGATTTTGCCTCAGTCATGATAACATCTCAATGACAGATAGTTTTGTTGTCTACAAGACTTAGCCAGGTATGTGCAGGACCATGTGATGGGCCAAAAAGTGGTGATATCTAAGTGATATGATGGCCCATATGGCTGACGACTTTTTTCTTACCCAAAATTGATGAAATGAAAAGGGTTTTTAAAGGAGATTATCAACTTTCCACCAATATAAATTATTCTTTACTTTGAATTTAATAAATAATTATTATTCATTTTCTATTTGAATTATGACTAAAGCCCTCATTGATAGGTTGATTGAAAAACATCTATAGCTGGGAAAGTGCATGGAAATGGGTAGCAATTTCGTGGACAACTTACTTTTTCATCCCGAAATAGAAAAAATGTGAACGCGTTATGGCTTGGTAATGACTGAGCCTAGGCTTGGTCATTACCGAGCTTGACGTGGGTGTTCTAAAATGTGAGCGCGTTATAATACGCTCACGTTATGGTTTAAATTTAAAAAAATGCGCACATTTTGAGTTCAAAAATGTGCATTTTTTGAAATAAAAAAAACATTTCCAAAACGTGAGCGCATTATAACGCTCTCATGTTTTGGTCTACATTGAAAATATTTTCTTCTCTTTTTCTTGTCTTTTTCTTCTTGTTATATTTTAGGGAAACTATATACATGAAATAAACATTTAAGTATAAGTTGACATTTATATATGGACATTTACTTTCTTATACTTTTAAGTAATCAGAAAATTGTATTATTTCTCTCTCTATCTCACTCATTTTTATCCCTTACACTCTAGACCTCTCTCTCACTATCTCTGTCCCTTTTTTGACTCTCTCTCTCCCTTGCTCTCAAGAAAATCTCTTTGTGTTTCTCTCTCCTTTTCCCTCTAATTCTCTCTACCTCACTTATCTCTCCCTCTCTCCCACCTTCCCTCTCTACTTGTCTCTATCTCCCTCCCCCCTCTCTCTCTCTACCTACCTACCTCTCCCTCCATCACGCCCTACCACTCTCTTTATTTCTCTCTAGCTAACCTCTCTCTCACCTACCTCTCTCTCCCTCCATACTTATCTCTCCCTCTCTTCTTCCCTATCTACTCTTTATCTCCCATCTCTCTTTACCTACCTCTACATCCATCAAAACTTACAACTCTCTCTACACCTCTCTCCCTCCCTCCCTCATTCCCTCTCTAATTCTCTCTATCTCACCTCTCTCTCTACCTCTCCTTCCATCTCTACTTATATTTATCTCCTCTCTCCCTCTCTACCTACCTCTCCTTCAAACACTCTTTATTTCTCTCTATCTCGCCTCTCTCCCTCTCTCCCTCCCTCTCTACACATATATATCCCCTCTCCCTCTCTGCCTAGCTCTCCATCCATCACAACCTACCACTCTCTCTCCATTACTCTCTATCTAACCTCCCACTCTCTCCATCCATACCTCTCCCTCTCCTTCCCTCTCTACTCTCTACCTCCCTAATCCTTCTCTACCTACTTCTCCATCCATCACTCCCTAACATTCTCTCTACACCTCTCTATCTTGCTTCTCTCCCTCCCTCCCTCATTCCCTCTCTACTCTCTCTCTACCTTTCCTTCCCTCTCTAATTATCTTTATCTCACCTATCCCTCTCTCTCTCTCACTAGATGTCTCCCTCCCTACCTTTTCCCCTATCTACTCTCTATCTCTCCTCTCCCTCCCTCTACCTCTCTCTCTCATTCTCTCTCACTCCTCCCTTACCCTCTTTCTCTCTGTCATGTCCCCTTCTCAGTGACATCTCTCGGAGTACAGGATTGGCCTATCACACGACCCTCGTAGGCTGATAGACTGGATAGAGGGTCACTTCGGAGCTGGGCTCAGCTTCAGTTAGCAGAGATTAATCAGTAGTCTTTCGTTTTGGCTCAATCGGAGACTTTTTGCAGAATTGCTATTTTTAGCAGTTCCTGGCAGGCAGAGTGGGACCCCTGCTATTTTTAGTAGTATGGATTGGGCAGTATTCAGAATCACTTCAGAGTTCGTCAGCATTAGACGGATCAGTCATCGGATGAGTATCGAGGAAGATATTAATATTTAATTGCATTAATTAAATATTAATTATTTAATGATTATAATATAAAGTTATAATATTAATTTATAACTTAAGTGATTTCTCATTGAGGGGTGCGCCATCATTGAAGGGGCCAAAATTGACATTTGATTTATATTAAAATATTCAGCTGTGACTATGGAGAAATTAAAAGATTAAAATGTGAATATTTTATTAAAACCCTATTCTTAAGGAAATCGCACTTTTCAGCATAATAGTGGATTTGCCTTGGGTTTTGAGCATTATGTGATTATTGGATTTTGAGAAACTAATCAAATTGATCTGAGCACAGAACCTTAGGGTTTGAACTTGAATTCCTTGGGGAACGAGCCATCTCCAGCGGAAAGCAATTCAGAGGGTGTGAAATATCACTTGATCTATTGCCAGCAGAGGTTTTCTCACATAGAGGAAATCACAGAGCTTCAGAAGATTCATCATTTCCAGAGTTTATTCAGTGTTTGCTTTCAAATATCATTTATTCATCAAGGCACCTATACACAGAGACTTGGATAGTGATTTTTGAGGAGGCCGTACAAACTTCAAAGCTGTTTCTGATAGGCTATACTATCCTGTCAGGCCGTACTAGCACATAAAGACGTGTTTCTTCTTCTTGAGGGAAACGCCTATGATATTAATCTCAAACCTTCATCAAAGGGAACGCCTACCAAGCTGGAGTCATCTGCAATCACTATTCAGAAGGAGAAAGGCATTTATGATCTCAACCGTACAAATCTGTACCTTCAGCTGTGGCAAAAATACCAGGTTTTCTCAATAAAAATTGTTGTTCTTTATTGCATGCTTGAAAACCTTATTGTATTGTTTCAATTGAGCAAAAATAAAGAAACGCCTTCATTCTAGCTTGTATTTTCTACACATATTGAAGATCTAGTAATTTTATTGAATTTATTATTAATCTCTAGCAAAGCCGTACCTTTCATTTATTGCATCAAAAACTCTAAAATTGCAAAAAAACCAAAAACGTCAGAAAAACTTAGAAAACTGTCAGATTCGAAGAATAAGGGAAACTAGGGTTTCTATAGTGGTATCAGAGCTAAATCCTGCCATCCTAAGGGTTTAGCCATCATATGCAGCCAGACGAGCTTGAACCATATAGGTATTATACAAGCAGACGTGCCTTGATTGACAGGCAACGGAGTTTGAGTAGGCAGCCAGAAAACATGGTTGACAGGAATGACAGGGCTGACAGAGCAGATATACCTAGAGATCAGGACGATGCCGAGGTTTTAAACACTCTCAGAGACTTACGTGCAGGTCAGCGGTAGTCTAACGATGTGCTACAACAGTTGGCAGTGGCAATCCAGAGGTTAGGTATACAGAGGAGACTGTCACCACAGCGTGACGATAACAGGAGTGATGCAGGATCTCAGAGAGCACCTAGGACTATTTCACAGATAGCAGACAGGCCCACTAGGCCTACTTTTGTGAGACAGGAGCCCGATGAGGCTATTGCAGGTGAGGAGCATGAGGAGTTGTTCGTAGATACATTGATGGCAGCAAACGAGGAGTGGGAGTTAGTACCACCTGATGTCAGAGAGAGGATTTCCTTTGACCGATTTGTTACACAAAGGAGAGAATATCGCAGAGGACGACAGGATTGGAGACCTAGACATCAGAAAAATGACCTAAAACATGCTACAAACAAAATCAATCTAGCGATGTTCGATGGTAGTGGCAAGGTGACAGCCCAGGCATGGATCAGTAAGCTAGACACATTCCTCACATTATGCTCGATGGCTGAGAGAGATGCTATCCGTTATGTGACACTGCATCTTGAGGGAGTGGCTTACGATTGGTGGCACCACGGTATGGTGACCTTACAGCATGATAGGATCACATCATACCAGGAGTTTGTGGACAGATTGGTTGAGCGGTTTGACAAGAAGGATCCAGAATCCTACCTCAGAGATTTGGCTCAGTTGAGACAGAGTGGCAGTTTGGAGTCCTATATTGGTGAATTTTAGAAGTTATTAGTCATGGTTCTGAACATTTCAGAGAGGTGATTGGTAGTACTTTTCCTGGAGGGTTTGACAGAGCCACTGAGAGGTTGGATCAAAGCCTTTGATCCTCCTTCTTTACAAGAGGCGATGAAGAAAGCACGAAGCATGGAGTTGGCAGCACCTTCTAGTAGATTTAACTCCCGAGGGTCTTCGTCATTTAGAGATAATAAGGGCTTTAACATAAATAAGGACAAATCTGATTTTAACAAAGAAAAATCAGACTTTAAAAACGATTGGAAAGGTAAATCAGCAGCACCACCTTTGGATCGTGAGGCCCTTAATGACCTACGCAGGAAGAAGCTTTGCTTCTACTGCAAAGGACCGTATGACGCCAATCACGATTGTCCTCTAAGACCTAAGGGCAAGGCAAATCGAGTGATGTGGGAATATTATGAGGACCCAGAATCAGAAAATTCCGAACAGCAGGAAAGTTCTGAGGATTCAGAGTTAGAGGCTCCAGAGCCTAGAGCTGAGACAGAGCCAGAGCTTCAGATACAGGAGGCACGACTATCTAGCATTCAGCAGGAGGGCTCATTCAGGATTCAGGGTGTGTTAGCAGGACAGAGGGTCATCTCCCTTCTTGATACAGGAGCCACACATAATTTCATTGATGTTAGGTTTGTTGAGAAACGTGGACTCATCACTGAGGAGTTCGAGGGCATCAGAGTCAAAGTGGCAGATGGATACACTTTGAGATGCGAGTGCATGATTAAGGATCTCCCCTTACGCTTGAACAATTATGAGTTCAAGGCAGATTATTATGTTGTTAATATGGGAGACATTGATTTAGTCTTGGGAATGAAGTGGTTACACTCATTGGAGGAGGTTACACTTCGTCTCAAGGACATGGAGATCCGTTTTGAGGTCGACGGGAAGACTCACATACTTAAGGCAATATGGGACAGCGACCTTAAAACAATTTCCTTTCGCCGAATGGAGCGGCTCATGCGTCATGATATGGTAGAGTGGGCTGCAGAGTGTCATTTAGCACCTTTACAGGAGGGACAGCAAAAGACAGAATATCATCCTGACATTCAGAAGTTGAGAATCAAGCATGACAAGGTGTTCAGTGATATTCTGCCAGGTAGACCTCCAGACAGAGGGATAGAGCACATCATTGAGCTCGAGGAGGGTGCGAAACCCGTTATGATAACTCCTTACAGGCATCCTAAAAGATTGAAGGATGAGATCGAGAAGACAATAAAGGAGTTACTTGCTATGGGTCACATTCGACCAAGCAAATCACCGTTCGCTTCTTCTGTTGTATTGGTGAAGAAGAAGGATGGAACGTTGCGCATGTGCATTGATTACAGGGTCCTGAATAAGAGGACAATCAAGAACCGATACCCGATACCGAGGATTGATGAGCTTATTGATGAGCTCCATGGTGCCTGTTATTTTACTAAGATTGATTTACGGTCGGGGTATCATCAGATCAGAGTCCGTGAGCAGGACATAGAGAAGACAGCCTTCAGATGTCATTGTGGGCACTTCGAGTTCGTAGTGATGCCATTTGGGCTCACTAACGCACCAGCCACTTTTCAGTCCACGATGAATAGGGTTTTTCATGCATTGCTGAGGAGGTTTGTGTTGGTCTTTTTCGATGACATCCTGATTTACAGTCGGACTTGGCAGGAGCACTTGGCTCATTTGGAGACAGTGTTGAGCATCTTGGAGAGGGAGTCCTTGTACGCCAAGGAATCCAAGTGCGACTTGGGAATGACCGAATTGTTATATCTTGGTCATATTATCAGTGCAGATGGAGTGCGTATGGATCCTGAAAAGATCCGCGCCATTATTGATTGGCCCACACCGGCAAACCTGACACAGTTGAGAGGGTTTCTCGGTTTGTGTGGATTCTACCGTAGGTTCGTGAATGGTTATTCACGACATGCAGCCCCGATGACAGATTTGATGAAAAAGGGGGCATTTGTTTGGACTTCTGAGGCACAGGAGTGTTTTGTGAAGTTCAAGGAGTTGATGACCACATGCCCTGTTTTGGCACTACCCGACTTTACGAAGCCGTTTGAGCTTCAATGTGATGCATCAGGTGAGGGCATTGGTGCGGTGCTTATGCAGGACAAGCACCCGATAGTGTACGAGAGCCGCAAGCTCAGAGGACCCGAGAGATTGTACAACATATATGATAAGGAGATGCTCGCGATTATGCATGCTTTAGCAAAATTTAGACAATACCTTGTTGGCAGCAAATTTTGCATTAAGACTGATCATAACAGTCTGAGACACTTCTTGGGGTAGCGAGATCTCAATGACAGACAGCAGAAGTGGGTCAGTAAGTTGCAGGCTTATGACTTTGATATTTCATATATCAAAGGTACACAGAACGTAGTGGCAGATGCACTTTCACGGAGACCGTACTTGAGCACTATGGTTCAGATTTCGGAGGATTGGAGGCATATGATAGTGGCAGAGTATGCCAAGGATAGTTGGGCTTCCAGTATTGTTGAGGGATCAGCAGTTGATACCAGGTACACACTTGTGAATGACTTGATCATTTACAAGCACAGGATATTTCTGATTCCCGGTTCAGAGGTGAAGAACATGGTTATGCGAGCCTTTCATGACATCCCTACAGCAGGACATCCCGGATACTTCAAAACGTACAGGCAGATACGGGAGAGGTTCACATGGAAAGGACTCAAGAGAGATGTTCTTCAGTATGTGCGTGAGTGCCCTGTTTGTCAGCAGAACAAGCAGGAGAACACGTACCCGACAGGTTTACTACAGCCACTTCCGATTCCTGACAGGAAGTGGGAATGCCTGTCGATGGACTTTATCACGGGCTTGCCTAAAGCCCAAGGGCGTGATTGTATTTATGTAGTTGTGGATTGGCTTACGAAGTATGCCCACTTCTTTCCGATCACCACGACTTACACAGCTACACAGGTAGCAGAGGTGTTCTTTCGTGAGATATTCAGACTTCATGGGTTGCCTCGGAGCATTGTGAGTGACAGAGATAGTCGGTTCCTGAGTAATTTCTGGCAAGAGGTCTTCAGGCTTTGTGGGACCGAGCTTACACCGAGCACCAGTTACCATCCACAGACAGATGGGCAGACGGAGATAGTGAATAAGTGGGTGGAAGGATATCTCAGAAATTATATTGCAGGGCAGCAGAAGGCGTGGGTCAAATGGATACATTTGTGTGAGTATTGCTATAACTCGACATTCCATATGACCATTCAGATGTCACCCTTCATGGTGTTGTACGGGTATGAGGCGCCGAGTTTCCTTGATTTGCTACTGAGCGACAGTAGAGTGTTAAGTGCAGGAGGATGGTTGCAGGAGAGTCAGGACACTATGAGGGCTCTCAAGGAAAATATTGCAAAGGCACAAAATCAACAGAAGCAGTATGCAAATCAGAAGAGGACGGAGAGGCATTTCGAGGTTGGTGACATGGTTTACCTCATGCTGCAGCCCTACCGTCAGTCCACTCTTAGGAAGAGTGGGTCAGAGAAGCTCAAGCCACGTTATTACGGTCCTTTCAAGATCCTGAGGAGAGTTGGCGAGGTGGCTTACGAGCTTGAGCTTCCAGCAGAGAGCAGGGTACACAATGTATTTAATGTATCACGCCTCAAAAAGGCGTTGGGTCATCATGTGGTACCATCTGCAGTCTTACCTCCCTTAGATGATGAGGGAAAGTTGATCTTAGTACCTGAGTCCATCCTGGAGTACAGGGAGAGACAGTTGCGTCGGAGGACTATCAGGGAATATTTGGTAAAATGGAGAGATTTGCCGGTTGAGGATGCGACATGGGAGAGCGAGGAGAGTCTGCAGCATCCGGCATTGAGATTGCTTGAGGACAAGCAATTTCAGGAGGGGCGGACTGTCATGTCCCCTTCTCAGTGACATCTCTCGGAGTACAGGATTGGCCTATCACACGACCCTCGTAGGCTGATAGACTAGATAGAGGGTCACTTCGGAGCTTGGCTCAGCTTCAGTTAGCAGAGATTGATCAGTAGTCTTTCGTTTTGGCTCAATCGGAGACTTTTTGCAGAATTGCTATTTTTAGTAGTTCCTGGCAGGCAGAGTGGGACCCCTGCTATTTTTAGCAGTATGGCTTGGGCAGTATTCAGAATCACTTCAGAGTTCGTCAGCATCAGACGGATCAGTCATCGGATGAGTATCGAGGAAGATATTAATATTTAATTGCATTAATTAAATATTAATTATTTAATGATTATAATATAAAGTTATAATATTAATTTATAACTTAAGTGATTTCTCATTGAGTGGTGCGCCATCATTGAAGGGGCCAAAATTGACATTTGATTTATATTAAAATATTCAGTTGTGACTATGGAGAAATTAAAAGATTAAAATGTGAATATTTTATTAAAACCCTATTCTTAAGGAAATCGCACTTTTCAGCATAATAGTGTATTTGCTTTGGGTTTTGAGCCATTATGTGATTATTGGATTTTGAGAAACTGATCAAATTGATCTGAGCACAGAACCTTAGGGTTTGAACTCAAATTCCTTGGGGAACGAGCCATCTCCAGCGGAAAGTAATTCAGAGGGTGTGAAATATCACTTGATCTATTGCCAGCAGAGGTTTTCTCACACAGAGGAAATCACAGAGCTTCAAAAGATTCATCATTTCCAGAGTTTATTCAGTGTTTGCTTTCAGATATTATTTATTCATCAAGGCGCCTATACACAGAGACTTGGATAGTGATTTTTGAGGAGGCCGTACAAACTTCAAAGCTGTTTCTGACAGGCCGTACTATCCTGTCAGGCCGTACCAGCACATAAAGACGTGTTTCTTCTTCTTGAGGGAAACGCCTATGATATTAATCTCAAACATTCATCAAAGGGAATGCCTACCAAGCTGGAGTCATCTGCAACTACTATTCAAAAGGAGAAAGGCTTTTATGATCTCAACCGTACAAATCTGTACCTTCAGTTGTGGCAGAAATACCAGGTTTTCTCAATAAAAATTGTTGTTCTTTATTGCATGCTTCAAAACCTTATTGTATTGTTTCAGTTGAGCAAAAATAAAGAAACGCCTTCATTCTAGCTTGTATTTTCTACACATATTGAAGATCTAGTAATTTTATTGAATTTATTATTAATCTCTAGCAAAGCCGTACCTTTCATTTATTGCATCAAAAACTCTAAAATTGCAAAAAAACCAAAAACGTCAGAAAAACTTAGAAAACT
>CM021100.1:882670078-882714700 GCA_007115665.2 Sequoiadendron giganteum | reverse complement strand
TTGCCAATTTAGTGAAAATGGAAATGTAGTGGTATGTTTGAAAAAATGGGTCCAAGAAATGGGGTCTCTCAGTGATTTAGATCACCAGGAAACCCCATTTCTTGGACCCATTTTTTCAAACTGACAAGTTAGGTTGCCAATTTCACCGAATTGCCAAGCTAGTGGGCCCATTAGCTTGCCAGTTCAGTGAAAAATTGGCAATGTAGTGGCTTGTTTGAAAAAAATGGGTCCAAGAAATGGGGTCTCTAGGTGATTTAAATCGTCGGGAGACCCCATTTTTTGGACCCATTTTTTCAAATAGGACAAGTTAGGTTGCCAATTTCACCAAATTGGCCCGCTACATCACCGAGAGACCCCATTTCTTGGACCCATTTTTTCAAACAGGGCAAGTTAGGTTGCCAATCTCACCGAATTGGCAAGCTAGTGGGTCCACTAGCTTGCTAATTCGATGAAATTGGCAATATAGTTGCCAGTTTCACCCTCTCTCAGGTCTCTCTCTCTCTCCCCTAAACTCTAATCCCTATACTCTATAAACTTAACCTTAAACCTTCAACCCAATGCCATCAACTCTATACCTAATATCCTAAACCCTAATCCTTATACCCTATAAACTTAACTTTATACCTTCAACCCTATACCTTAAACCATAAACCCTACACTCTCAATCCTCATCAATATACCCTATACCCTAAACCCTAAACATTATCCCTGAACCCTTAACCCTATTAATAAACACTAAATCCTACATTAAACCTTGTACCCTAAACTTAAACCTTCAACCCTAAATCCAATACCCTCAACCCTATACCGAATATTCTAATCCCTAATCCCTATACTCTATATAGTTAACCCTACACCCCCAACCTTGAACACTATACCTCAACCCTACACGTTCAACCCTCATCCTTATACCCTATATTCTCAACCTTATAACCTAAGCCTTGAACATCATTCCCCAACCCTATACTTAAACCCTAAACCTTACATTGAACCTTGTACACTAAACCCTAAACCCTAAACCTCAATCTGAAACCCAATACCCTCAACCCTATACCCATTATTCTAAACCCTAATCTCTATACCCTATACACTTAGCCCTATACCCTCAACCCTATACCCATTATTCTAAACCCTAATCCATATACCATTTACACTTAACCCTATACCCTCAACCTTGAACACTATCCATCAACCCTCGAGCCTCATCTGTTTACCCTACATCCTCAACCTTATACCCTAAACCATAAAAATTATCCCTCAACCCTATACTTAAACAGAAAACCCTACAATCTCAAGTCTTAACCCTATACCTTATACCCTTAACCCTACAACCTAAACCCTAATCCCTATACCCTATACACTTAACCTCATACCCTTAACCCTGAACATTATACCTCAACCCTCAACCCTTAAACTTGTACATAAATCCTAAAACCTAAACCTAATATCCTCAACCCAATACCCTCAACTATATACCCAATATCCTAAACCATAATCTATATGCCCTATACACTTAACCTTATACCCTCAACCCTAAACACTATCCCTCAACCCTATACATTAAACCCTAAACCCTCATCCATCATCCCTATACCATATACCCTTAACTATATACCTAATATCCTAAACCCTAAACCTTATTCCCTATACAATTAACCCTATAACCTCAACCCTATACCTTAAACATTAAACCTTACACTCTCAACCCTCATAGGGGGAGAGAGAAATAGGGGGAGGAAGGGATTGGGGAGAGAGGGAGAGGTTGGGAGGGAAAGAGGAGATAAAGATAAGAAGAGAGGGAAGGAGAGGTAGAGATACATGAGAGATAAAGAGTAGATAAGGAAGTATATATGGAGGGAGAGGTATGGAGGGAGAGAGAGGGAGGTGAGAGAGAGGTGAGATAGAGAGAAATAAAGAGAGTTTGGTAGGGAGTGATAGAGGGATATGCAGGTAGAGAGGGATAGGTTAGATAGAGAGAATTAGAGAGAGATAGAGATAGAGGGAAGGAGGGAGGGTGGGTGAGAGAGGGGAAGAAGGGAGAGGTAAAGAGGGATATGCGAGATAAAGATAAGTAGAGAGAGAATGGTGGCATATAGAGAAGGAGAGAGTTATATAGAGGGAAAGAGAGAATGGTGAGATAGAGAGGAGAGTGAGAGAGAAAGAGGGTGAGGGAGGAGTGAGAGAGAGTGAGAGTGAGAGGTAGAGGGAGGGAGAGGAGAGATAGAGAAGGGATAGGGGAAAAGGTAGGGAGAGAGATATCTAGTGAGAGAGAGAGGGCTAGGGGAGATAAAGATAATTAGAGAAAGACAAAGAGGTAGAGAGAAGTAGAGAGAGAATAAGGGAGGGAGAGAATCGATATAGAGAGGTATAGAGAGAGTGGTGGGGAGTGATGGATGGAGAGGTAGGTAGAGAGGTATTATGGAGATAGAGAGTAGAGAGGGAAGTAGAGGGAGAGGTATGGAGGGGGAGAGAGGGAGGTGAGAGAGAGGTGAGATAGAGAGCAATAGAGAGAGTGTGGTAGGGAGTGATGGAGGGATATGCAGCTAGAGAGGGATAGGTGAGATAGAGAGAAGTAGAGAGAGATAGAGATAGAGGGAAGGAGGGAGGGTGGGTGAGAGAGGGGAGGAAGGGAGAGGGATAGGTGAGATAGAGAGAAGTAGAGAGAGATAGAGATAGAGGGAAGGAGGGAGGGTGGGTGAGAGAGGGGAGGAAGGGAGAGGTAAAGAGGGATAGGTGAGATAAAGATATGTAGAGAGAGAATGGTGACATATAGAGACGTGGAGAGTTACAAAGAGGGAAAGAGAGAATGGTGAGATAAAGAGGAGAGAGTGAGAGAGAAAGAGGGTAAGGGAGGAGTGAGAGAGAGTGAGAGAGAGAGGTAGAGGGAGGGAGAGGAGAGATAGAGAGTAGATAGGGGAAAAGGTAGGGAGGGAGACATCTAGTGAGAGAGAGAGAGAGGATAGGGAGATAAAGATAATTAGAGAGGGAAGGAGAGGTAGAGAGAGAGTAGAGAGGGAATGAGGGAGGGAGGGAGAGAAGCAATATAGAGAGGTGTAGAGAGAATGTTAGGGAGTGATGGATGGAGAAGTAGGTAGAGAAGGATTAGGGAGGTAGAGAGTAGAGAGGGAAGGAGAGGGAGAGGTATGGATGGAGAGAGTGGGAGGTTAGATAGAGAGTAATGGAGAGAGAGTGGTAGGTTGTGATGGATGGAGAGCTAGGTAGAGAGGGAGAGAGATGTGAGTGAGGGAGAGAGAGGTGAGATAGAGAGAAATAAAGAGTGTTTGAAGGAGAGGTAGGTAGAGAGAGGGAGAGAGGAGATAAAGATAAGTAGAGATGGAAGGAGAGGTAGAGAGAGAGGTGAGATAGAGAGTAGAGAGGGAATGAGGGAGGGAGGGAGAGAGGTGTAGAGAGAGTGTTAAGGTTTGATGGATGTAGAGGTAGGTAAAGAGATGGGAGATAAAGAGTAGATAGAGAAGAAGAGAGGGAGAGAGAAGTATGGAGGGAGAGAGAGGGAGGTGAGAGAGAGGTTAACTAGAGAGAAATAGAGAGAGTGGTAGGGCATGATGGAGGGAGAGGTAGGTAGGTAGAGAGAGAGAGGGGGGGGAGGGAGATAGAGACAATTAGAAAGGGAAGGTGGGAGAGAGGGAGAGATAAGTGAGGTAGAGAGAATTAGAGGGAAAAGGAGAGAGAGACAGAGAGAGAGAGATTTCTTGAGATCAAGGGAGAGAGAGAGTCAGAAACAGGGATAGAGATAGTGAGAGAGAGGTCTAGAGTGTAAGGGATAAAAATGAGTGAGATAGAGAGAAATAATACAATTTTTTGATTACTGAAATTTGACCTCCTGATTATTAAAATTTCACTAAGTTTGAAATTTGTGAGATCTTCCAAAAACTAGAAGAGAGAGAGGGGAGAGAGGGAGGAAGGGAAAGAGAGAGGGTGTGGAGAGATAAAGAGAAGAGAGAAGGAGAGAGTGAGAGAGAAAGATGATAGAACTTGTTGACTACTCAAAATCTGACCTCCTGATTACTGAAATTTGACATGTTGATTACTGATATTTGACTAAGTCTTAAATTTTAAAGATCTTCCAAAAACTAGAATTTGCATTATAACTCCTAGAGATCTAAAACCACTCTCAAACATCCTGGAAGTATATACATGAAATATAACTTACATGAAATATAACTTAAAGTATAAGAAAGTAAATGTCCATATATAAATGCCAACTTATAGTTTATTTCATGTATATAGTTTCCCTAAAAGATAACAAGAGGAAAGAGATAAGACAAAGAGAAGAAAAAAATTCAATGTAGACCAAAACGCAAGTGCGTTATAATGCGATTGCATTTTGTCAATGCATTCACAAAATGCAAAAAATGCATTCTCAAAACATGTCAAAAGTAAGATATAATGCGAGCACATTATACCGCAAGCGCATTATAACGCGCTCATGTTATATCTTGCTTTGAGAATTCCTGAACCTTGGGCTTGGTATTTGCCTTGGAATACCAACCCAAAGGCTTGGAGGGCATTCCCAATGACCAGAGACGTGTTTTTAAAAAATCTTCCATATTTCACATAATCGAGTTCGTGCTCACCGTTAGGATTGCACATGGTTCAATATCAAAAAAATCAAGCACATGGGTAATGTTGGGTTCTCTCTTAGCTATCCAACGATGTAATTTATTCACTTTTTGAAAATATTAAGCCTTTCATCCATAATTTATTTTATTTGTATGTCTTTTTTTTGCCAAAAAGTAGTGTTTGGTAATTTTTTAATTATAAATTAACCGTTAATCAATTTTTTGAATAAGTTATTTTTTTAGAAACTAGACTCTATTCTACAAATTTTTAAAAATAAATAAAAATAAATTCAATTAGTTTCCAAAATTTGTAGGGGTAGCACGGCCAAAATTCTATTTTTCAGGAAATGTCCACTTTGAAAATTAGTAAACAATTAAATATTCATTAAAAAATTATCAAAAAAATTGTGCATGAACTACATACTGTTAACTAACTTCTGACTATTGTGATTTTAAAAATACTAAAAAAAAGTTCACCATACGAGGGTCGTACAAGAGTTGCTATGCTATGTTTTTCTAGCAAAAACAACACCAATTTGTGTACGTCCCTCATTTGAACCCCTTAATCTCAACCATTACAAAATAAATTAGTAGTTTAGAAAGTAGACTCAGAGAACTTGAATCCTTCTTTTTGTTCCATCTCAAAATTTTGAGTGTAAGTATCCTCAATTTCACGTCCAAGGTCAGTATTTCCTAATTTCAGAAAAAAGTTGTCCACTTAAGTCCCCTTTTTGGTAACCATTTTGGTGCACTTACCTAGCTTTCAAACAGTATCACATTTTTTGAATCCGAAACATGCGTCACATTCTATGCTTCACATACTATAGGATTAAAAAGAAAAATTGAATTTCATCATGTTTTGACCAAGTTAAGGTGGTTAGACATACGAGTTTTTGTATTTTTTAAAATTTGTAATAAAAAATTCATAATTAATTATTTACTTGGAAAAAAATTACAAAAAACTATGCATCACATTGGGGCATGAGTCCCCTACTTATATGTAAAATATTATACAAAAATATTATCAATTTATTGTGGTTAGGGTGGTCAGACGGACACCTACTTCTTATTTTTCCCCTAAAATTTAAGTACTACTGCATTGAAATTTCAAATTTTGACCAAATAGATTTTATTTTCTTAAATAAACCTAGTAGTTTAGAAACTACATTCAATTTGCTATAGAGTCTATTCTTACATAGTTTTGAAATAATATAGATAACCTATTCAAAATTTTACGTCAAGTTGCCTAACTCTGATTTTCTGAATTTTATTGCCACTTAAGGGCCTACTTTTTCCATGATGATCCCGCACATACCCAACCCCGACACTATCAGAGGAGGAAACACATATATTAAATAACACATTATTTTATTGGGCATACCTCATGCCCCCCATGAGGTACCATGATGCTATGTTGATGGCATTAGTTGAGAGGTGGGATGTAGATACTTGTACGTTTCATCTTCCAACAAGCGAGATGCCGATCACCTTAGAGGACGTCCATCGCATCCTGCAAAGGCCACGTACCATGTGAATTTTTGAAAAAGCAAGTACACTTTGGGTTGAGTACAAATTTAAACTTAAAAAAAGGGCCAACCTTTTTCCATAGGGGTTCGACCCCTTTCTTAATGCTTTTTTTAATTTAATTTTTTTAAAAAATAAATTAAAATTTAATATAAAATTGTCTTCCTATACTTTAAATCTTGGCCTCTATGCCTTCTCCAAATTTTGCAGAAAATTTGGTGGTTCAAATAGTTTTTGTGGGGCTCTATATTTAGCAAGACCTTAGATAAATTTGGCGAAGGTGTTTTTTTAAAAAACTTGACCCCTCATTGTTGAAGTTTTGCATTTTGCACCTGAACTTTGGAGTGTAGTATCTTGAGCATACGAAGGTTTTTTTTAGCACAATTTTTTTGATTTAAGGTAAAATTTTGTGCTTTATATAGTAGTGGAATCTTTTTTTTTTCAAGTGATCCCAACTTTTCAAAAAATCAGTTTTCTCATCAGATCTAAAAGACAATCCTCATTTTCTTAACCTCAAACAGATGCAACTTTCACATATGACCTTGGAGTGAGGTGATTATTTTTTGAAAGTGAATATGTTTTTGAGAACTAAATATTCCAGTGCTATTTTAATGTTCTAATTCTAAGATTTAATTGTACTTTCAATATTTTAGTCCATTTTTGTACATTGTAAAACTCTAGAAAACAACTCCAACATTGTAAACAAATTGATTTATAGAGTTCCAAATCATTTTTTGCTGGGGGGGTCTCTTCATTGAGTGAAAAAGGGGGGCATGTCTTTGTGAGTTTTCCTTCTTGCATTTTCTCACACTGCTACAACATCTAAAATGGATTAAATGGTTCCTATACTCACACCATACAATTATTTTGAGTGGAAAAATGAGATGGAACTTCACTTAAGAAAGTTAAAACTGTATAGAATAAAAATGGGTATCGATAAGAAACCTACAAAGGATGAAGAAACACATAAATGGTTCAAGTGTCATGAAGCTTTTGGCACCTTATCTGTGGTTGTATCTCTTGATATACACTTTCATATTATGTCTACAAAATCACTAAATGAAGTGTGGAATACTTTGAATACTCTCTTTGGTAAACATGATGATTTGAGAGAACATTCATTGGAGAATGAGCTCATAGGATTGAGTCCATGCAACTTTGACACCATTCAGTATTTATTTACTAAATTGTGTTGGAAACACAAGAGCAGAAAACTGAGAGGGGGGGTGAATCATTTGTCACAAAATTTCAAACTTATTAAACCTATTAACCCTTATTCTTAGATCTAATTAACAACCATGAAAGCATAAATCAACACCACATTAGAGACACACACAACACCAAGATTTTTTGTGTGGAAACCCTGTTAGGGGAAAAACCATGGTGGAGGTTAATCCACAAGTTATACCCTATTAGAAGTATAAGAAGAATAAATGAGGAATGCAATTGCATTCAGGCACACTTCATAGAGATCACTTCTCAATTGCAAAGGAAGATGCACTGTCTTACAAAAATATTCAGATTAAAACCATCTAAAGAATTTGAACTAAGAAAGTAGCATTTGCTAATGCCTGATTAGAGTCCTGGTTAAGCACATGAACACTTCTTCACTCTTCTTCACACTCTACTCTTCTTTTGAATGATCTGATCTTTATTCACACATAGCACTTCCATACTTTGATTCACACACACCTCAAATGAGATAAACAATCACTTATATATATTCGCAACATGTAATTACATTGCTTCATGTTGGCATCAACAAAATAATAAGATGAATATAAAATTTTGGCTCAATTCATAATCAATTCTTAATGTGCACCAACCAAAGTCGGCCACAAAATAATAGAGACCCAAAACAACATCCTCGAACATGAAACACCTTCAAACATTATTCCATGAAGATTCACAACACGCTTCAATCACCCTATCGACCATGAACATGAAAAACATGAACATGCAAGAGAAAATCTTGGATCGTGAGAACAACAATCAATGCGGATGTGCAACACAAATAGAGAATGAACTAGAAACATCAACAAACATCATAGGAGCATACACAACAATTTAGATTACTAGAATTACATTATCTTCTTCTAGAAACACCAGCTACAGTAATAGAATAATAGTAGGAACATAGAAACTCATAGCTTGCTCAAATATTCATGCATACCTTTTAAAATTATGGTAGATAGGCTCGAAAAGAAACCGTTTTAATCCACAAATTTTGATCACCAACATTTTGAACTTTCCAACACTCTGATCTTCACTATTTCATAAACAACCTTCAACATATTTATTGCAATTTTCTCAATATCCTCAACATATACAACCTTAAAGACATCAATGCTAATAGTTTTGACATCAATGAAAACCACATATCAACAACACAACCACAACATCCAACAATCTCCCCCTTTGGCATTGATTTCAACACATGATGTGAAAAAGAAAACCATCAATGCAACTAACTTCAGCACTTACTCCCCCTTAGGTTCTGACTCTTTTCTCATGAATCTTCTCCCCCTTTCTTCTTCAAGGGTATTTCACATTACTCTTCTCCCCCTTTGAAATCAATGGAAAAGATACACACATGCTCTGAACCACATATCTAAATCATCTGACTACTCCCCCTGAGTAGATGCCACCATAACATCAATCTGAAAAAAGATATGACTATAAATGCATGGACTGATGCAAAGAATTGCATCTTAGTTCTAATTAGGAGCAGAAATCACCCCTAACTTCCCTCTAAGATAATCAAAAGTATCCTTAGGAAACAACTTAGTAAATATTTCTACAATCTATTCCTTAGTAGGTACATACTCCAGTTTAACTTCCTTATCACTCACCTTGTCTCTCAAAAAGTGATTTGATATATATATGCTTGGTCTTCAAATGCAGAAATGGATTATTAGAAATGTTAATTGCACTTGAATTATCACAAAATATAGCAATAGGCTCATCATACACAACTCTGATATCTTTTAGCATCTGCTTCATCCACAATAATTGAGTATAACTATTAGCAACAACAATGTATTCGTCCTTTGCAGTAGGCAAAGAAATGACATTCTACTTTTTACTTAACCATGAAATCAACTTATTTCCCAAGAAAAATGTGTCACCACTAGTACATTTCTTGTCATTCACATCTCCAACCCAATCAACATCAATAAAGGAACTCAAAGTAATATCATCATCTTTAGGATACCATAGGCCAAAACTAATTGTTCCCTTCAAGTATCTTAAAAATTCTCTTCATAGTTGTCACATGAGATTCCTTAGGATTGGCTTGATATCTTGCAACAATACATACAACATTCATGATATTAGGTCTAGTTTGAGTCAAATAAAGCAATCCACCAATCATTGATCTGTATCTAGTTTGATTTGCCTTCAAGGAATCATCATCTATAGTCAACTTACATCCAGTCACCATGGGTGTACCAATTGGCTTTGAGTCTTTCATACCAAACTTCTTTAGAAGTTCTCTCACATACTTGGACTGAGATATAAATATCCCTTTATCAAACTAAGTAATTTGCAATCCCAAAAATAATTTCCTCTCTCCAATCATTGACATCTCAAATTCATTCTGCATCTCATTAGCAAAATTCATGCACAAACCATCATCTCCTCCAAAAATGATATCATCAACAAAAAATTCCACAGTCAAATCTTATCAATTTTGAAATACAGATTACTATCAACATTACCTTTATTAAATCCAAGCTTCAACAAGTACTTGTCCAATCTGGCATACCAAGCTCTAGGGGCTCGTTTGAGTCCATACAATGCTTTCTTTAATCAAAAAACCACATCTCCATGATCAGTCAATTGAAATCTATTAGGTTTTTGAACATACACCTCTTCATTCAGTTCACCATTTAGAAAATCTGACTTGACATCCATTTTATAAAACTTGTAGTTTTTGTAAGAAACATAAGCAAGAAATAGTCTCATAGCTTCAATTTTAGCAACATGAGAAAAATTTTCTTCAAAGTCAATTCCCTCCATCTAAGAGTATCCTTTACATACTAGTCTTACTTTGTTTCTGATAAATTCACCTTGTTCATTCAACTTGTTTCTAAAAAGCTATTTAGTTCCAATTACATTTTTTTCCTTAGGTCTAGGAACAAGAATCCATGTATCATTATTCTCAATTTTTTGTAACTCTTCTTTCATTGCTTCAATCCAATGTTCATATTTGCATGCTTCATTGAAATTACTTGGCTCAATCTTTGATATCAAACAACATTCTTCAACAATTCTTTTCCTAGTCCAGACACCTTTGTTCTTATCACTTATAATCTATTTTTTTGAATGATTTAACCTCACATACCTTGGAATCTTATAATTTTCTTGAATTTCTAGCTCTTGAGATATCTCTTCTACACTTTCACTTGTTTCTGCTTTCTCTTGATTTTCTTGATTCACTAGATTGATTTGAACTTTATTTGTAGTCTGAATTATTTTTTGTACTATCATATCCACAGATTCTGGATGGTCTGGCAATGTCCTCATCAACCTTAACATTTTCACTTTCAACCATTTTCTTCAATCTCTTGTTGTAGCACTGGTAGGCCTTCCTCTTAGTAGAATAACCAAGAAAGATTCCTTCATCACTACTAGCATCAAAATTTATTATATCTTCATCTCTTCTAATATAGCAATTACTTCCAAATATTTTGTAATACCAAACAGTAGGGTTATGACCAGTCCATAGCTCAAAAGGAGTCTTACCAGTATCACATTTGATTTGTACCCTGTTAAGAGTATAAAGAACAATATTCACAACTTCTCTCCAATAGATATGAGCAACATTTCCTTCCAACATAATAGTCCTAGCAGCATCTAGAACTATCATGTTCTTCCTTTCGACAACTCCATTTTGTTGAGGGGTTCATGGTGTAGATAATTGTCTCTTTTTCCCATGCACTTCACAGAAATAATTAAACTCATCGGATGTAAATTCACCACCTCTATCTGATCTCAGGTACTTAATCTTTAGACCTGTCTCTATCTCAACTTTATCTTTAAAGATATTGAACTTCTCCAGAGCTTCAGATTTCTGCCTTAAGAATGCAACCCACATCAATCTAGAATAATCATCAATAAGCAACATGAAATACCTGTCTCCTTGTAGACTTTTGATTCTAACAAGACCACACAAGTCAATACGCACAAGGTCCAATATTCCCTTTGAACAATGTTGTTTACTTTTGAATGAAACTCTAGTTTGATTTCCTAACTGACATTCCTTGCATATGGAATTAGTAGGCTTTACCAACTTAGGAAGATCTCTCACCTCCTAAGTAGAACTTATCTTGATAATACTATCAAAATTTACATGACACATTATCCTATGCCACAAAAAAATTTCATCAACTTGCGAAATCAAACAAATTTGACTAGCAACATTCAGATGAAAAATGTTACCTTTTTTTTTTGTACCCGATGCAATCACATTTCCAAAACTTCCCAATATTCTACACTTTCCATCTTTGAATTGAAGATTATATCCCTTATCAACCATTTGTCCAACACTCAAAAGATTATGCTTCAAACCTTCAACATAAAGAGCATCATTGGTCTTATGCTTACCATCAAAATATTTAATACATCCTCTTCCATGGATTATACCACCAGTGTTATCACCAAATTTTACAACACCACCATCATAATTTTCTAGACTCAAAATTTATTTTTATCACCTGTCATGTGATGTGAACATCCACTGTCAATTACCCATCCATCCTTCTCCTCTACTCGAGAAGCTAGAGATTTCTCAAAATTTGTACAACTAGAAGATTTAGTGGACACAATATTACTTTCCTTGATAGAAATAAACACCAACTCATCTTCACTTGCATTCCCTTTATCAAATTCATCATCTGTCACACCTTCATCAATAACATATTAACACTTCTTTTAAAATTTAGGCTTGTAGGTTTTTGACTTAGGAACTCTTTCCGGACACCTTGATGCAAAATGACCCATCTTACTACACGAGAAACATTTAATAGGAAATTTCCCTTTATTCTTACTTTCTCCTCTGGCTTCTCTTTTGACAATAAGTGCTTCAAGCTCATTCAGTTCTCTTTCTTCTTCTTCAATCTATCTTATTTTTTCCTCATACTTGAATACCTTTCTAGAGGAAATCTCACCCAAATCATATATCTTCTTGTCTCTTCTAGAGGTAGTAGCCTTGAATGCAGATTATATCTTAGGAAGGGCATCACCGAATTCACTCAACTCAAAAGTAGTAAGTTTAACAATCACCATATCTCTAGTTACATTTGTCACAGTCTTGAGCTCATCAATAGTTGTAGCTTTGAATTTGTATGTAGGAAGCAAGGACCTAAGCACTTTAGCAACAATCTATGATTCATCCAACTATCCACTAGCACATCTAATTCCACACACAAGTTCATTCACTCTTTGCATGAAAGTAGTAATATTCTAATCATCACCCATTTTCAACAATTCATATTTCTCTTTTAGACTTTGTAACTTAGCAATCTTCACATTAGCATCACCTTCATATAAATTTTCCAAATTTTTCCAGATCTCATAAGCAGTCTTCAGTTCCATAACATTCATCATTTTAGAATTAGTCAAAGCACTCAACAATGCTTCCTTAGCCTTGATATTGTATTCATCATCCCTGATCTCAACAATACTAGTAGGACCATTTTGAGGAATAACATACCTAGTACATGTAATGTTCTAGTAGGATTCACCAATGCATCTCAGATGACACTCCATTCAATTCTTCCATAGAGAATAGTTTTTTCCATCAAATCTTAAACTATTCTTCTTATATGTCACCATCCCAGATCACCTCAAGTTGTGAAAATTATTCCAAGGAGCTTAGCTCTTATATCAATTGTTGGCAACACAAGAGAAGACAACTGAGAAGGGGGGTGAATCAGTTGCCACAAAATTGAAAACTTATTAAACTTATTAACCCTTATTCTCAAATATGATTAACAACCATGAAAGAGTAAATCAACACCACGTCAGAGACACACATAACACCAAGATATTTTTCCTGGAAACCCTGTTAGGGGAAAAACCATGGTGGAGGTTAATCCACAAGTTATACCCTATTAGAAGTATAAGAAGAATAAATGAGGAATGTACTTGCATTTAGGCACACTGCCTAGAGCTCATTGCTCAATTACAAAGGAAGACACACTGTCTTACAAAAATATTTAGATTAAAACCATTTAAAGAATTTGAACTGAGAAAGTCGCATCTGCCAATGCTTGATTACTATTCCAATTAAGCACATGAATACTTCTTCACTCTTCTTCACACTTTTCTCTACTTTTGAATGATCTGATCTTTATTCATACATAGCCCTTGCATACTTCACTTCACACACACACCTCAAATGAGATAAACAATCACTTATATATATCCACAAAAATTAATTGCATTGCTTCATGTCGACATCAACAAAATAATAAGATGAATACAAACTGTTAGCTCAATTCATAATCAATTCTTAAGGCACACCAACCAAAGTCAGCCACAACATAATAGAGACCCAAAACAACATCCTCTAACATGAAACACCTTCAAACATTATTCCATGAAGGTCCACAACAGGCTTCAATCACCCTGTCAGCCATGAACATGAAAAAAATGAACACATAAGAGAAAATCTAGGATCACGAGCATAATGATCAATACAGATGTGTAACATAGATAGTGCACAAAATTGAAACATCAAATAACATCATAGGATCATACACAACAACTCAAATCACCATAATTACATTATCTTCTTCTAGAAACACCAACTACAGCAACATAATAACTGTAGGAACACAAAAACACATAGCTTTCTCAAATCTTCATGCGCACCTCTAAAAATTATGGTAGACAAACTAGATAGGCTCAAAAAAAAACCCTTTAATCCACAACTTCTAATCACCAACATTTTGAACTTTCCAACACTCCGATCTTCACTATTTCACATACAACCTTGAACATATTTATTACAATTTTCTCAATATCCTCGACATATACAGCCTTAAAGACATTAATGCTAATAGTGTTGACATCAATGATAACCACATATCAGCAACACAACCACAACATCAAACAAGTTGAACACCCTAAGATTTAATT
This sequence comes from Sequoiadendron giganteum, assembly GCA_007115665.2. NCBI lineage: Eukaryota > Viridiplantae > Streptophyta > Pinopsida > Cupressales > Cupressaceae > Sequoiadendron > Sequoiadendron giganteum. The sequence continues at coordinate 882,700,451 of CM021100.1, read as the reverse complement.
AGAGCAATATGGAATTAAAAATGATTACTCAACTGATTTTAAGCATTCTTTCAAAACTTAGTCTAGACTATGCAATGTTTATTTCTACATTTCATGCAATGAAAATAGCATTTAGAAAAGGATTTACTATGCCTTCTCTAGGTGAGTTCACTTCTGATCTCACAAAGGAGCAAGATAAGTTGATTCAAATGGGAATAATTAAATCTTCCAAGTATCATCCCTTGACTACGAAAGACACTAATGAGAAAAATAAGAAACAAAAGAACCAAGGAGATAGAAAGAAAGATTCAGAGTAATCTCCATCTGCTTTTAAAGTAGACTCTAATTTCTCTTCAAAAGAGAATTCATCTAAGAAGGAGAATTCCACCTGTGCATACTGCAAGAGGAGTGGACATGAAGAACAGTCTTGCTATAAGAAGTAAATTGATGAACTAAAACATCTTCTTGAGAAGAAAAAAATCAATTTTCCTTCTCGAATGTTTGATTGAGCTTCTTCTTCTAATTCCAAAAAGCCAAAACATTTAGAGTCTGATAAAGAAATAGGTCATACTACTGAGGTAGGTAAATCAAAAGGTATCAGGGAGATGGCTCCTATATTTTGGAGCTTCTCACCATATGGCTTCTACATAGTCTATGTTCTCTTCTTTTGAGCCTTATGTTATGCCACCTATTCTGATGGGAAACAATACTTACATGGATGTAATTGGGAAAGGATATGTTCATATTGGGGATGGCACCTTAAATGATATTTTTTGTATACCTAATTTGATGAATAATCTTATTCCCATCTATCAGATCACTCATGGTGGAGTAGGAAAGACTGTGAAATTCACACTTGATTTAGTTATCATCAGAGACTTGGAAAGAAAAGATATAATTTCTATTGGGATAATTGATCATGCATCTCGATTATACACCTTTTCAAACTATGCATTTGATGATAGTTCTGATCCTTTGGTTGTTGATCACACTCCTAGTGTGAATTTTGATTTTGAGAACTTTGGTTACTTGAAATTGGGCATTCTCACATGTGAGGGTGATCCCACAAAAGTGGTTTACACTTTTAGGGACATCCCAATTTTTTCTAAAATCACATATTTTTAGAAAATATAATGATTCAGGCCTTGAAATTTTTTATTTGAAGGATTCCAATTGAAGAGGGTTTGATCAAACCACCTTAGATCAAACCCCATTGGATAAAACCCTACTAGTTTTAAAGCATACCTATAACGGATTCTCCTTTACACCTATCAAAATGCTAATAAAAAACCACTTTTGATTTACCCTTTGGGGGATCAAATAAATTCATTTAAAATTTATGTATTCCTTATTATAAGCTTCTCAAACAGTATAATTTTAAATATAACTAATTTGATTATTATAATTATTTTGTATTCCTTGTGAATGTGGGTTTTTCATTGAAAATCAAACTCTATGTTTTGTACATGTGGAAAAATAGTAGATTATCAAAAATAAAATCTAAAATATATGTCCATGCTAGATATTGATGTTCTTGATTAAAAAAAAGATGAATTGAATTTCGATATATACAAAAAAATTTATGGTGTATACGGTTTGCCTATGTGTGAATTGTTATTGGTTTGATTTCAAAACTTAATTAATCAAAAATATTTAATAAAAGACTATGAAACCAAATGAGCGTGTTAGAGATCATAGTTAAAAATATAAATTAAAAAAAAAAATGAATTTTATCCTTCATAGAAAAAAAGCTATGTTTTTTTTATGTTGAACATCACTCTTTAAAAATGGAATTTACTATTAGAAAATAGTTTTTGAAGGAGATGAAAAAAGAAATGGAATCTGATTCCAATTTTATTTTTTTAAATATATTTAGAATCTATAGAAAAAATTTCACAAATCACTAGTTTGCATCATCTTCAAATTCCTCATGGTTTAGCATCTATAGGTGCCTGAAAGTGAAGATTTAGTTAAAAAAGTTCATTTCAATGTCTAGTTTGGACAAAAATTGTAAACTAGTATTGTGGGATCACCCATGATCCTATTCTTGAGCATTGCATTCTTTCTCCTCCAGCTATTGTTTCATATGAGGATACTTGTGTTTCTATATTCATGGCTACTTGTGATTTAGTGTAGCAGGATACACATCATCTTCCAGATATAGCTACTTGGGATGACTACTTGGGAGACATTGCAGGTTTGTTCATAGAGTCTCATATTTTAGATTTGGGAGATAATATTCATGACATTCATTTTCTCTTTGATGAAGTTAATTCTTCTTCAATTTTTGTGGAGGAACCTTTGTATCCTCTTGTTCATTTCCCACATGATCATTCATCACAATTTGACATGAGTGTGGATTCTTTTGAGCAACATTTAAAGGAAGCATCTTTATCTTCAGAGGAGATAGTTGAGTCTTTGGATCTTGTTCTACATACATCTCCACTAGGTTTTGGATTGTCATCTTCATCGGTGTGGCCTAGAACTCTTGATTTGAAAGTGAAAATGTTCACCATCGACATGGAGACACATGAGCAATTTTTAGAGACTTCTTACATTTTGAGCTTTCTTCCCTTATATTCCTTTTACGATTGGGAAGATCTTCTTCATATACCTTTGGTTTTGTTTCTTCCTAAGGGGAGGAACGTTGTTCAATGATCATGGACCATCCTCTCCATTCAGTTTCGAGCATCAACCATTGCCATAGTTGACTACTTGAGGGAAGGCTACATAGTTTTTCTTATCCTTCCCCTTTTTGAGGGGACTGTTGAAATGAAAAAGACACTAAGAGGGGGGGGAGGGGGGGGGGGGTGAATCGGTGTCATTAACAAATTTAAATTTTTTTACTATAAATGAAATAAAACAAATGTATGCTCTCATTTATCAATGATAAACTCATTCATGTATTGAATGCAATCACATAAACTGAAATGAGAATTATAATAGTGAAACATAGCATATTAAAGAATTCATGCAATGAATCAAATGAACCACAAATAGGAAAAAGGACACAAGATATGCCAAGTGGAAAACCCTCCTGGGGTAGAAAAACCACTCCTAAACTGCTGCCTTTTTAGGCTTCCATTTTAATAATCACTTTTGACAATGCCTCATAGGCTAATTTTTGAGCACCAACCCCTCTTTTAGAAACATTGATTTCAAGGAGCACCAACCCCTCTTCTGTTTTCAGTAAGTCATACGATGTTACAAAGGATCTCTCTATTTCTCTAGATTCTCTCAAGTGCCTCTTGATGGACAACGCCTACAATCCTCAAAGTACAAGAATGAGCCTTCAGAATTCTAACCATTTTCAAGCCTTAAGACAACTTGATAATTAACTCATATTTTAGATTTATAATCTCAATGCTCAACATCTCTTCAGTACAATCAAAGTGATATACTCACACTGGTTTTTCACTATCTTTCTCATACATTTCTCATAGTTCCTAAAAAATAGTTAACACAATCTCACTGTTTTTCTAGAAAAACTGAAAACCTTATTTTTTATTGATTTTCCAAGATAAACTTAAAGCCCTAATCTCATTGTTTTTCTTCTTAAATAGATTTCATCATTACAAATTTCTTGGATATTATAACAGTAACTCCATTTTTCATTTTTTAGAAAACAAAACAGAGGTGATTATAAAAGTACCCACTTTTTGTCGAACAACCTTTCTAGGTATTCCTATGTTCTTGAGAGAAATATCAATATGTAGGTTTTCCTCTGACAAGAATAGTCAAGGAATATGCAAAATTAGAAAGGAGACTGAAACCTGTCCACACAAGCAACCTACACAGGTAGTGCTAATCGAACCAGCATTAAAGCATATAAATATTCCATGAAAAATAGCCTCAAAAACTGATGCAATAGTAATGTAACTGAAACCACAATGCAGTGTAATCGAAATCGCATAATAATGCACCCAAGAACAATTATCAACGAATCTAGGTGAGAAACTGAAGAGATTTGCAAAACCCATGATTACCCATATTAGAAACATCATCCCTTAAAGCAGGAGCATAATCAATATGGTAAACTATTGTGATATGCATTTTAGATTATGTGAAATCATGGATTAATTCTAACCACGAACAAAATAAACTCATTTTTCCATCTTCTAGATAGAAGTAAACACATATCTTCTACTATAAGAGATAATAGAAGTAACGGTTCTGCAAAAATACTTGAAAAGATGAATACTTGTGAAGAATGATGGAGAGACTATCATGAATATATTTACCAAACCTACATTGAGAAAAACATCCAATACTCCTTCTAATTTTGAGCCTTCACCCAACCAAAAGAAGATGACACAACCATCGACCAAGGTAAGGTTCTTTTAGATTCCCCCATTTGCTGTCCAAGTGATTCAAAAAGACAAAAAACAAAGTGAAATGGATGAGAGAAGATCTCTATGGTGGCGGACAAGATAGGGTTTGAAACCCTCGAACATGTGAAACAATACGATTTCCCTAAACTTTCCAACGCAAAAAAAACTGATGACTTTCCTAGTGTTGATAAATTTTGAAGTCCGAAAGGATTGAAGTCATAAATAGATACTCATAATTCATTTTGAAATCCACAGACAATCCAATGCAATGCATGCCAACCATCATCATTACCACTATTCAAATATTAACCAAGTGAAATTCCAACACAATAATGACTTTCTTAATTTTTTCATGACTACTTTAGAGACCAAATGTCGATTACCTTAGTATTACTTGTTTCCAAGTAATCAAGGCCATGCCACTTCCATGGTGAAATTTTAAATAAACATAACCGTATTCCTGCTATCGGCCTTAAGGCCTAGTGATTTATCAACACCACTTGACCCGATAACATATGCACAAGAATGAACAATATGGTTTCCTTTATTCAAACCCAATTGCCATGATATAATTCCATATATATCCAATGCCTTATGAAATATAATAAAGGCTAATTTTCATGCTAAACTCAATATACTGTATGCCCAAGCCATTATCAAGTGTTTCATATACCCATGCCAATATCACAATATCATATGCCCATGCCATCAACAATCATTTAATGAAACCTGATAGGGCTTTCTTAAGACTAAGAATCAACTGCAATTGATAATCCCAAGAACCAAGATAACTAAAATTATTACCTCATAGAGAAGTACACCTGAACATGGAAGCATTGATCATTAACCTCTAAACAAGATTCCTTATGATTTAACAGAGAAGCAATTTTGAACATGGGAGCATTGAGCATTAACCTATAAACACGATTATTTATGATCTACACATGGGGTCAAGAGATCTGTGCCATCAATGATAACATCATAGTGCCGAAGTAAGTATGCCAATGACAGAATAAAAGTAGTGCAACTGAATAATCAATCACCAAGATGCCAAACTGAAACACAATATTATCATCAAGGAAAAATAGCATAAGACAAGCTCAAAAAACTCCCCCTTTATCCTTGATGGAAAAAATAGAGTCACCAAGCCGAAATACTGAACCAAAATAGAGAGCTCATAATTCTCCCCCTTTTGGTGACAAGGATAAAGGGAAGACAACAATGAAATTCCATGAAGCTATATATATAGCAATGGAGTAGAAAAGTATGAGCTGCAACGAGAGCCTACCAGCTGCCCCTATCACCAAGATAGATATATTAAGATAGTAAATATTGAGAGATAACTCCCAATCTAGACTGAAGTCTTTCAAATACCTCTTTAGCCAAAGGCTTAGTAAAGATGTCAACAACATGTGCTTGTGTAGTAATATATTACACATAAACCTCATTAGCCAACACCTTTTCACAAATAAAGTGAAATTTAATGGCAATGTGTTTAGTGTGAGAGTGCATAATAGGATTTTTGGAGATATTAATCACACTAGTGGGTATGTGCAGGATCATGGTGGGCCAAAAAGTGGTGATATATAAGTGATATGATGGCCCATGTGGCTGACGACCTTTTTCTTACCCAAAATTGATGAAACGAAAAGGGTTTTTAAAGGATATTCTTAGTTTTCCACCAATATAAATTATTCTTTACTTTGAATTTAATAAACAGTTATTATTCATTTTCTATTTGAATTACGACTAAAGTTTTGATTGATAGGTTGACTGAAAAACATCTATAGCTTTCAAAAGGTATCACATTTTTTGAATCCAAAACATGTGCCACATTCTATGCTTTTCATACTATAGGATTAAAAAAATAAATTCAATTTCATGAATTTTTGACCAAGTTAAGGTGGTAAGACATACAAGTTTTTATATATTTTAAAATTTATAATTAATTATTTACTTTGAAAAAAATTACAATAAAATATGCATCACATCGGGACATGAGTCCTCTACTTATATCTAAAATATTATTAAAAAATATTATCATTTTATTGTGGTTAGGGTGGCCAGATAGACACCTACTTCTTATTTTTTCCCTAAAATTTAAGTACTACTGCATTGAAATTTCAAAATTTCACCAAATATATTTTTGTTTTTTTAAAATAAACCTAGTAGTTTAGAAACTACATTCAATTTTCTACAGATTATATTCTTACATATTTTTGAAATAATATAGATAACTTATTCAAATTTTTATGTCAAGTTTCCTAACTCTGATTTTCTAAATTTTCATCGCCACTTAAGGGCCTATTTTTTCCCTGATGATCCTGCACATACCCTATTATTATCACATATAATAGAAAAAGGTTTAGGAATTTCAATATCCATGTGAGATAGAGTTTGTGACATCCAGATTACTTGAGTACAACAAGAGGTGGTAGCAATATATTATGCTTTAGTAGTGGAGAGTGAAACAAATTCTTGTTTTTTGTTGTGCCATACCACTAATCGATCACCAAGAAAGAAAGCAGCACCAATGGTGCTTTTCCTATCATCCAGACAACCAACCTAGTCAGAATCAGTATATGTAATTAATGAGAGATCATTTCTTCTGGTATACTAGAGTCCATAATCAAGAATGCCTTGAACATATTTAAGAATCCTTCTGACAACATTAATATGAGATTCCTTAGGAGATGACTAAAATCTTGCAACCATGCAAACAACTTGTATTATGTCAGGTGTTGAGGCTGATAGATATAGCAGGTTGCCTATCATTGAGCTATAATCAATTGGATTTATAGCAGGAGAATCATCAACCTTGCTAAGTTTGCAGCCAGTTACCATTGGAGTTCTAACTGGATGACATTAATCCATTTGAAATTTATTTAGCATCTCTCTTGCATATTTTGTTTGAGAGAGAAAAATACCAGTTTCAAGTTGAGAAAATTCAAAACCCAAGAAGAAGGATAGTTCTCCCAACATTGACATTTCAAACTCAGATTCCATAATCTAAGAGAATTTTTGACTCAAAGCAATATTGTTGCAGCCAAAGATAGTATCCTCAACATAGATTTCAACAACTAGAATATCAGAACCTTCAATCTTAACATAAAGATTGTTGTCTACGCCTCCTCTACTGAAACCTTTTGAAAGTAAATGACTGTCTAGTCTGGAGTACCAAGCTCTAGGAGCTTGTTTTAGGCCATATAAAGCCTTTTTAAGCTTGTAAACATGATTGGGCTTGTTTTTGCAAGTAAGTTCCCTTCAAGTTGTTCTATGTAAACTTTTTCATCCAAATAATTATTCAAAAAAGTAGTTTTTACATCCATTTGATATAAAGTGAAGTTTTTGAAAATAGAATAGGCCAGGAATATTCTAATGGATTCAAGTCTAGCTACAGGGGCAAAGGTTTCACCAAAGTCAATACCTTCTTACTGAACATATCCTTTGCAAAAACACCTAGCCTTGTTACAAACAACATGGCCATTTTCATCATGTTTGTTTCTAAATATCCATTTACCTCCTATGAAATTTTTGTCATCTGGTCTTGGGACTAGCTCCCAAGTCTGATTTTTCTCAATTTGATCAATTTCATCCTGCATTGCATTAAGCCAACATTCATCAAAATTTTGTGGCTCAAACTATGTAATTAAATAGAAAGTAGTAAGCTCAGCTATGTGAGTTTTTTCATTAGAGTTGACAGTTCTTCTCCTTGTTTGAACTCTTGCAGATTTATCTCCAATAATCAGAGCTTTAGGATGGTATCTAGCAAGAGATTTTGAAGGAGTTTTTGTTACACATTTTTTATAACTAGTTTCAATATCTTTAGGTTTTGCTTCAGCTAGTTTAGGACTTGTTGATTCTACTTCAGGCTTTGCTATTTCAAAGCCTTCTAAATTTATTTCAGGTTCAAATTCTTCTTCCTCATCATCCTGCATAGGTTCAACATCTAAAAGAAGATTTTCATCAAATTTGACACTGATAGATTCAATAATCTTATTCAGCCTATTATTAAATAATTTATAGGCTTTGTTGTGAGTAGAGTATCCTAAAAAGATACCTTCGTCAGACTTAGATTGAAAGTTTCCTAAGTTATCATCATCTCTCTTGATAAAACATTTGTAGCCAAATATTCTGAAATATTTAATTGAGGTAGATTTACCATACCATAGTTCATATGGAGTGAAATTGGATTTCACTCTAATTTGTACTCTATTCAAATATAGATAGCTATATGAATAGATTATTTCTAGTACATGTTTGGCATTTTTGCATCATCCAGCATAGTCCTAGCCAACTCTTTTACAGTTATGTTCTTTCTCTCAACAACACCATTCTGTTGAGGTATTTTGGCAGCAACATATTGTCTTTGTATGCCATGTCTTTCACAATAGTCAAAAAATTCTTGTGAGGTGAATTAACCACCTTTTTCAGATCTTAGATATTTCAATTTTAAATTTGACTCCCTTTCTACCATTTTTCTAAAGACTTTAAAACATTCAAAAGCTTCAGATTTGTGCTTGAGAAAAGTAACCCATACCATATGAGAGTATTCATCAAAAAATAGCGTGAAATATTTCTCACCATTGATAGATCTAGTCCTTGTAGGACCACATAATTCTATATGAACAAGTTGCAGAGGCCTAGTAGAAGAATGTTCTTTAGATTTAAAGCTTACCTTCGTTTGCTTTCCTTTGGGACATTCTTTACATACTGCATTTTCAAGTTTTCTTAAAATAGGCAAACCTCTTACATTCTGATTCTTACTAATCTTAACCATATTGTCAAAATTAATATGACCTAGTCTCTTGTGCCACAACCAACTTTCTTCAACATTATTCATTAAGCACATACCTTGATTATTTTCATTTCTAGATGTGTCAAGGAGATTGTAGACATTTCGCTTAGTCCTTCTTCTAGCAGCAATATATTTTCCAAGCCTATTTTTAATTTCACATCCCTGTGAAGTGAACAAGACCTAATAGCCACTGTCACAAATTTGAGTGACACTTAGAAGATTGTGTTTTAATCCTTCTACATAATACACATTGTAAATAGGAGTGTCTTCATTCAGAAGAAGTGAACCTCTACCTTTGATTTGTATACCTAAATTATCCCCAAAAATCACATATCCACCTACATAATCTTCAAGATTAGTGAATTTTTCCATCACCAGTCATGTGGTTTGAACAACCACTATCTAGGACCCATAAGTCCTATTTCTTGGAGTGGAAAGCAGTTTGAACTAACATAGTTTGTTATATGTTGTTGATAGTTTTAAGTTTCCCAACCTTTTTAGTTTTTTGCTATTTATTCTACTGACCAAGTTTACATTGCTTAGTAGAATGACCCATGGAATTGCATGTTAATCATCTAATCTATCTGGCAAAGCCAAGATTTTTCCTATAACCAAATCTAGATGTTCTAGGATTTATAAACCTACAAGAGCTGACTTTGTGGCCAAATCTTTTGTAGAAATAATAGTACCCATAAAAGAAAGGGTTAGAATTATATGATATTCTATTATTCCTAAAAGGATGAACATGATCCTTATCAGAATTAGGATGATTAGATTCAGAACTTTTGTTTTCAGCAACAACATTATCCTTTGCACTGTCATTTGAACATTCACCCTTCATAAATCCAATATTTGTTTTCTCCTTGTTCAATTTCTGTTTACTGAGCATGTCATTTAGTTTAAGAGTACTCTCATACTTCTCAGTGGTCTTCCTAAGATCAAAAATTTCATGTTCAAGTTTTTGAATATCTTGATCTTTATTATTTATGCCAATACGAAGACAATCTTCAACTCTCTTGGCTTCTTCAAGTTGAGTTTTCAATGAGACAATTTCAAGATTTGTGAGTTGCTCTTGAGGAAGAGCTTGAGCCGAGTTTTGTTCTTGAGAAAGTATTTTTTTTTTGAGTTTTATTAGCTCTTTTAATGCACATTTCAGTTCACCTTCAAGATCCACTTCCCCATCTTCAACATCATTGTTGTTAGTATATTCTTGCTGAATGATTTTAGCCATGAATAGGTTTTCATCTTCTTCATCTAGAGACTCTTTAGATTTAGTTTCTGTTTCATTTTTGCTGAACAAACTTTTCTTCTTTTTGAAGTTGAATTTTTGTTTAGGTCTATAGACCTTTTTCTTATGCAGTTTTTCTAATTTCTCATTATCACTGTTTGGATCACCATAGGGGCACTTTGCAGCAAAGTGGCCTATTTACCAGAGCTAAAGAATTTGAAGGGAAGTTTTCCCTCATATTTTCCAGACCCCTTTTTGAGCTTCCTAACTAAGTGGGATTCTTTGGAATCAAAATTTTTTGATTCAGTAGCCTCACCTTTTTCTATCCTTTTAGCATTAAAGGCAGTTTCATCAACTCTCAAAAATTAATCAACTACTTTTTCATCATCCCTCATTTTTATTTCTTCAAACTGGTGTTTTAAAGTGAGGACTTTTGACTATTTAACTTTTTCATTTCCTTGATAGATAGTTTCAAGTTTAGTCTAGATTTCCCTAGCAGAGCTATAATGCATGACATTGATAAAGACATCTTTAGTCAAAGCACACAGGAGAGTGTTTTTCTCTTGCATTAGTTTCATATCTTTTCTTTTCATCAGAAATTGTGGGCAAGGTAGTTGGTATAGTGTACCCAGTTAACAATATGCTCCACACATCGAGGTCAATAGAAGTTAAATAAATCTCCATTATGATTTTCTAGAATACATAATTAGTTCTATCAAATAATGGAGTTGTAGTCATGGATGTGCCTTCATAAGCTTGAGACATTTTGAATAGACTCCAAGGCCAAAATCAATCCTAGGTTGGAAATAACTATCAGAGGACCCTAGGCTCTGATACCAATTGTTGGAGTGAAAAATACACTGAGAGGGAGGGGGGGGTGAATCAGTGTCATTAACAGTTCTGAATTTTTTTACTAAAACTGAAATAAAACAAATGTATGCTCTCATTTATTAATGATAAACTCATTCATGTATTGAATGCAATCACATAAACTGAAATGATAATTATAATAGTGAAACATAGAATATTAAAGCATTCATGCAATGAATAAGATGAACCAAAGATAAGAAAAATGACACAAGATATGTCGAGTGGAAAACCCTCATAGGGTAGAAAAACCACTCCTAAACTATTGCCTTTTTAGGTTTCCATTTTAATAATCACTTTTGACAATGCCTTAGAGGCTAATTTCTGAGCACCAACTCAAGGAGCACCAACCCCTCTTTTAGAAAATCTGATTTCAAGGAGCACCAAACCCTTTTCTATTTTTAGTAAGTCATACAATGATACAAATGATCTCTCTATTTCTCTAGATTCTCTCAAGTAACTCTTGACAGAAAATGCCTACAATCCTCAAGATTCAAGAATGACCCTTCACAATTCTAACCATTATCAAGCCTTAAGACAACTTGATAATTAACTCATATTTTAGATTTTCAATCTCAATGCTCAACATATCTTCAATACAATCACAGTGATATACTCACACTAGTTTTTCACTATATTTATCATACATTTATCATAGTTCCTAAAGAATAGTTAACACAATCTCACTGTTTTTCTAGAAAAACTAAAAACCTTATTTTTCACTGATTTTCCAAGAGAAACTTAAAGCTCTAATCTCTTTTTTTTTATTCTTACACAGATTTCATCATTACATTTCTTAGATATTACAATAGTAACTTCATTTTTCATTTTTCAGAAAACAAAATAGAGGTGATTATTAGAGTACCCACTTTCTATCGAACTTCCTAAGAGAAAGATCAACATGTAGGTTTTCTTCTACAAAGAATAGTCAAGGAATATGAAAAATCAGAAAGGAGACTAAACCCTATCCACACAAGCAGCCTGCACAGGAAGTGCTAATCAAACCAACATTAAAACATATAAATATTCCTTGAACAATAGCCTCGAAAACTGCTGCAACAGTAATGTAACTGAAACCACAATGCAGTGTAACCGAAATCACATAATAATGCACCCAAGAAAAATTATCAACGAATCCAGGTGGGAAACTAAAGAGATTTGTAGAACCCATGATTACCCATATCAGAAACATCATCCCTTAAAGCAGGAGTAGAATCAATATGGTAAAATATTGTGATATGCATTTTAGATTATGTAAAATCATGGATTAATTCTAACCACGAACAAAATAAACCCATTTTTTCATCTTCTAGATAGAAGTAAACACATGTCTTCTACTATAACAGCTAATAGAAGTAATGGTTCTCCAAAAATAGTTGAAAAGATGAATACCTGTGAAGAATGATGGAGAGACTATCATGAATATCTTTACTAGACCTACAATGAGAAAAATGTTCAATACTCCTTCCAATTTCGAGCCTTCACCCAACGAAAAGAAGCTGACACAACCATCGACCAGGGTAAGGTTCTTTTAGATTCCCCCATTCTCTATCCAAGTGATTCATAAAGGCAACAAACACGGTGAAATGACTGAGAGAATATCTCTATGGTGGCGGCCAAGATAGGGTTTGAAACCCTCGAATAGGTGAAACAATATGATTGCCCTAAACTTTCCAAAGCAAAAACAACTAATGAATTTCCTAGTGTTGATAAAGTTTGAAGTCTGAAAGGACTGAAGTCATAAGTAGATACTCATAATGCATTTTGAAATCCATAGACAGTCCAATGCAATGCATGCCAATCATTGTCATTACCACTGTTCAAATATTAACCAAGTGAAATGTCGACACAATAATGCCTTTCTTAATTTTGTCATGACTACTTTAGAAACCAAATGTCGATTACCTTAGTCTTACTTGTTTCCAAGTAATCAGGGCCATGTCACTTCCATGGTGACATTTTAAATAAACATTACCTTATTCCTGATGTCGACCAAGGCCTAGTGATTTATCAACACCACAAGACCCGATAACATATGCAAAAGAATGAACAATATGTTTTCCTTTATTCAAACCTGATTGCCATGATATAATTCCATATATATCCAATGCCTTATGAAATATAATAAAGGCTAATTTTCATGCTAAACTCAATATACTGTATGCCCAAGCCATTATCAAGTGTTTCATATACCCATGCCAATATCACAATATCATATGCCCATGCCATTAACAATCATTTAATGAAGCTCGATAGGGTTTTCTTAAGACTAAGAACTAGCTGCAATTGATAATCCCAAGAACCAAGATAACTGAAAACATTACCTGATAGAGAAGCACACTTGAACATGGGAGCATTGAGCATTAACCTGTAAACTAGATTACTTATGATCTGACAAAGAAGCACACATGAACATGGGAGCATTGAGCATTAACCGGTAAACAAGATTCCATATGATCTACACATGGAGTCAAGAGATCAGTTCCATCAATGATAACATCATAGTGTCAAAGTAAATGTGCCAATGATAGAATAAAAGTAGTGCAACTGAATAATCAATCACCAAGATTCCAAACTGAAACACAATATTGTCATCAAAGAGAAATAGCAAAAGAGAAGCTCAATAGAGACTTCTTCCTTGCATAGGATTCTTCTTGTGTTGGGAAACTTGTTTTCTTTTCTCTCTTTTGGGGAGGAGTTTTCTCCCAATAGGTTTTCTCCTTTTCTCTGTTTGGGGGAGATTGGTTTGTACATAGGTGCCTAACATAGCCTATTATCTAAGAGTCGTCTTTGTGTCTTTTCACTCACCTAAGCTATACTTAAGGGGAACTTTTAGTGTAAGCTTTTTTAATTTTCCTTATGTTAGGGAATATTTATTTTTCCTACACACATTATAAAGCTTAGTTAGGTTATATTATAATTGTTAGGATGAGGATATATGGCATAATCCATCACTCACATATGTCACCCACACCCACCTTTGGGTAGTTGAGTCTCACACCCTCTTTTGGATTTTTATGCTACCTCTCATAACCATTTCGTGTCTTTACCTGAGTAGGCATAACCATGTAATATGGAATTTACCAATCAGGTAAAACTCCCACCTATTATGTGTTGGGAATATGATGCGATTTAATTTCAAATCCTAAACATATTTTATGTATCTCCTAAGTCCTTGGAAAGTGTTCCCCAACACTAGGATTAGAAAGAAATTAAGTTTGAATGAAATGAACATGTAAATTGATGTTTGTAATTATTCCTAAATAATAGGAACATGTGGGGACATCCAAGAAGAGCTCCTACAAGATAGGAGCACATGGGGTGCCCATATGGAAGGTGGAACCCACCTTGCTTCAGTTAAATGTTTGGAGGATTGATAAAACTTCAGTAATTCATCTTTAAGATCCTACAAAATAGGGATTGATATTTACATGAGTGGAGTGGCACTATCAGTTAAGTATCAGTTTAGTATCAGTTTAGTTTAGTTTAGTTAAGTTTTGGTTTAGTTATCTTTAGTTGCATGTAGTTATTTTGAGTTGCATGCTAGTTGACATGAGTTGCATGCTAGTTGACTAGAATTGCATGCATTTATTTTGAGTTGCATGTTAGTTGACTTGGGTTGTATGACTAATAGCTTCAATTGCATGATAGATAGCAGGTGAATACTTTCAGTTAAGAGGGGATGATCAATCATGCATGATGTTTGCATGAATTGGTGAAGAGATATGTTTCAATTAACTAAGATTGACTTGGTTCCACCTTGGGCACCCAAGTTGGCATCTTTCAATTAACACCTTTTGCATGAAAAGATATTTACAAGGCTCGATTAAGTGGGTCCATTCTTGGGCACCAAATTTGAGGTGGAGTTTGCAAGATATTTTCTTGACCAAAGTTCAATTAAGTGTTCATTTTGGGGCACCTAGATTGAGGAAGACTTTGGATTGAATTTTTTTTACATGGTGGAACTCTACTTGCCAAATCGAGGCATAGGTTTTTGAGAAGAACTTTATACTCTTGTGAGTTTACATGCTCAGAATTGTCTAATTATTGCAGCAAGTGTACACGAGTTCTATGAGATTTTATTGAAGGTTGTGAAGAAGCATCGTTGAAGAAAAAGGAAGCATATCAATCAAGAATTGATACAGTGTTATTGTACTCTTGTTGTAAGGTTAAATAATACAAGAACTATTGATTCTGGTGGATTTTTTTCTTGAAAGGGTTTCTCCACGTATATGGTGTGTCACTTCTATCTTCCTCTTTCTACAATTGGTAAAATTGATCTAAACAGATTAATCATACACAAATAATTGTGAAAAATAACACTTAATTAGATCTATAGTCTCATATTTTTACAAGTTTTAAGCTACACAAACTTACCTTTATTTTCAACATTTGGTATTAGAGCTAATGGTTGGTTAGGGTTTGGAACACCTTTCTCTTAAAATTTTGAAGGTTGTTTGGCTGTAGTGGGAGCTTTTACTATTGTGTTATTGAATATTTGTAAAATAAGTGTGTTACAATGAGTTCTACTTCTCATTTAGATATTGAAATATTCAATGGATCTAGTTATGAAATGTGAAAACTAAAATTTGAGGATCTCCTTGAAGAGAGATTTTAGTCATTAGTTGTTTGTAATGAGACAAAGCCATCTACAATGATTTCAGATGAGGATTTGGATAAGACTGATAAGAAGGCAAGAGGGACCATAAGGTTATGTCTTGCTGATGTTATTCTCTTGAATGTTTTAGATGAAGCTACTATATATAAATTATGGAAGAGGATAGGTGATATCTATCAAAGCAAAAGTCTTACTAATAAGTTGTATCTAAAAAGACAGTTGTATTCTTTAAAGATGAAAGATGGTGATTCTATTGCACATCATTTAAATTCTTTCAATTTGATTCTAAGTTAGTTAGCATCTATGGATGTAAATCTAGAAGATGAAGATAAATGCATTTTATTACTTTGTTCTTTACCAAGTCTTGGGAAAATCAAATTGTTGCTATCAATGGTAGTGGTGTAGATCCTAAGATGGACAATATAATTCCACCTCTCCTATCAGAGGAGATGAGGAGGAAGTCTAAAGTGGGATCCCAAGATTCCTTGTTTGTAAGAGGTAGGCCTAAGGAAAAGGAACTTAAGGTAGACAAGAAAGGAAAGGGTAAGTCCAAAGGATGGTCTAAAACCCATGGTAAGAGTAAGGTAAAGTGTTGGAACTGTGGGAAATTGAGACATGCAAAGAAGGATTGTAAGAACAAGAAAAATAGTTTTGATGCTTCTACAGAGAAATCCTCAAATGACGGTAATGATGCATTGATCATTTCATGTAAAAAAGTTAGTGATGACTCTTGGCTTATTGATTTAGGTTGCTCCTATCATATGACTCCTAACAAGGAGTGGTTCACTAAGTATACTAAATTTGATGGAGCCAACGTCTTCTTTGGAGATAATAGTACAAAATTTAGATTGTGGGCAAAGGAGAGGTAAAGTTATGTTTTAATGATGGTAGGGTTAATACCCTTAATAATGTTTTACATATTCTAGGACTTGCTAGAAATCTACTTTTTGTATCTAAGTTCAATGATTTTGGAATGCATGAGACATTTGACAAAGGTGGTTGCAGATTGGTGAAAGAGAATATGGTGGTTGCTAAAGGATCTCAAATTGGAACTTTGTTTAAGCCTAACACCTCCAATTTGAATAAATCATCCAATGTAAATGAAGCTAAAAATACATGTATGTTGTGGCACGATCGATTGGGCCACATTGGTGAAAAAGGTCTTAGGACCATTCTTAATAAGAAATTGGTTGACAGTATTCTTGATTATAATATTGGCAAAAATGATTTTTGTGAGCATTGTGTGTTTAGAAAGCAATGTAGATCTTCATTTCCTAATGAAACAAATAAAGCTAAAATATTATTGGAGATTATTCATTTAGATGTTATGGGTCTTGTGGATATTGATTCTATTGGAAAATATAGATATTATGTCACATTTATTGATGATGTCTCAAGATACACTTGGATCTATTTTATGCATAAAAAATTTGACGTGTTCAATAAGTTTAAAGAATTTAAGGGATTAGTTGAGAAACAATTAGATCATAAGATAAAAGTGTTGAGATCAGATAATGGTGGTGAATATTGTTCTAAGGAATTTGATGATTATTGTAAGCATGCAAGAATTCTGAGATAGAAAACTACTTCATATACACCTCAACAAAATGGAGTAGCAGAAAAGATAAGACAAACCTTAATGGAAAGAGCTAGGAGTATGTTAAGTAGTTCTAAGCTAGATCGGTGCCTTTGGGTCAAGGTTGTAAGTACTTCTTATTATTTAATCAATAGATCTCCTAGTTCATCTATTGAAGATAAAACCCCTTATGAAATGTGGTTAGGTAGGAAACCTAGTATTGCACATTTAAGGATCTTTGGTTGTGAGGATTTTGTTCATGTGCCTAAAGAAAAGCAGTCTAAGTTGGATCCAAAAGCACAAAAATGCATATTCATAGGTTATGGTAAAAATGTACAAGGTTATAAACTTTGGAATCCTCCAACCCGAAAAATTACTTTATCTAGAGATGTGATTTTTATGGAATTTAGATCTTATTCAGGAGAAGAATAACCAAAGGAGAAGGATACTTCTTGAATAGTGCATTTTGAGACAAAAACTGAGAAGCATGAAGATGCACATGTTGAAGAATAATTGGATGGATTGGATGAGGAGAGTTCATAGAAATATGAGATATATGCTCATGATGAGCATATTGAGGAACAAGAAGAACCTTCTTTGAGAAGATCCACAAGACAAAAAATCTCATTGATGGGTATAGCCCACTTGATTTCCATTGTATATTTTCTTTGATGACTAGTAATGATGAACCTAGATCTTCTAGGAAAGATTTATCTTCAGAAGAGAAAAAGATTTGGTCACAAGCTATGCATGAGGATATGGTCTCCTTATATGCTTGTGACACATGGGATCTTGAGAGCTTTCCCGAAGGAAGAAAGGCCATTGGTTGTAAATGGATCTTTAAGAAGAAAATTGGAGCAATGGTAATCTCAAAAGGTACAAGGGTTGATTGGTAGCCAAGGGATACTCCCAAAGAAAGGGATTTGAATTTAATAAAATCTTCTCTTATGTTGCTAAATCAACTTCTATTATATTCCTTTTATCTATTGTTGTTGCTCATGATTTTGAGATAGAGAAAATGGATGTGAAAGTTGATTTCTTACATGCAGATCTTGATGAGGAGATTTATATGAACAAAATTGATGGTTTTGTTGAAAAAGGAAAATAATTATTGGTTTGCAGGTTAAAGAGATCTTTATATGGATTGAAAGAGTCACATAGAATGTGGTACCAAAAGTTTGATGCTTTTGCACTAAAAATTGGTTATGTTAGGAATGAGGAAGATCATTGTGTTTACATAAAATTGATTGATGATCAAATTTTAATTATTATCTTGTATGTTGATGACATGTTGTTTATTAGTAACATCAAGGTAATGATCAAAGAATTGAAAGCACAAATCTCTAACACATTTGAGATGAAAGATCTAGGTGCTGCAAAATATATCCTTCGTATGGAGATTAAAAAAGATAGAGGTAACAAAAATATTTTCTTAAGTTAAAGCAAGTATGTTGATACTATTTTGAAATGGGTTAACATATAGGATAGTAAACCAAATAATATTCATTTATCAATTGGCACGAAATTAAGTTTAGACATGAGTCCTAAATCTGATTTTGATCATGAGGAAATGTCTGAAATTCCATGTGCTAGCACAATTGGTAGTTTGATGTATGCAATGGTCTGTACAAGACCAGATATAGCCCAAGCAGTGGGAGTTCTAAGTAGGTTTATGTCTAACCCTGGTAAAGAACCTTGTACTTATGTTAAGAGGGTGTTTAGATATTTACGAGGTAAGCTTTTGATTACTATTTGGGTTATCATGGTTCTAATGACATTGATATTATGCACAAATAATTGGACATACATTTTGATTCAAATTGGCTAGGAGACCTGGACAGTCAGAGGTTGAAAAGTGGCTATGTGTTTACTTTGTTTGGAGATACAGTTAGTTGGATGAGTAAGAAGCAGCCCACGGTTGCTTTGTCCACCACAAAAGTAGAGTACATGGCTACAACACATGCATCTAAAGAGGAAGTTTGGTTACAAATACTTGGGAAATGTATTGGTTTTAATTGCAAGCAAATTAGACTTGAATGTGATAGTCAAAGTGTTATTTATTTAGCCAAAAATCTTATGTAGATCATGCTCGTACTAAGCATGTTGATGTTCAGTATCACTTTGTGCAAGAAATGGTTAAGAGTGGGAAGGTATTGACTGAGAAAGTTGACACTTTAATCAATGCTACAAATTACCTTACGAAACCAGTTCCTATAGATAAGTTCTCTTGGTGTATTAAGTCCATTGGCCTTGAGTCTTGTACTTGATTTATAATAATGATTCCTTGTTTAGAATAATTATAAGGTATAATGTCAAGTGGAAGAATGTTGGGAATAGGATGTCATTTAATTGCAAATCCTAAATATATTTCATGTATCTCCTAAGTCCTTGGAAAGTGTTCCCCAACACTAGGATTAGAAAGAGATTAAATTTGAATGAAATGAACATGTAAATTGACATTTACAATTATTCCTAAATAACAGGAACATGTGGGGACATCCAAGAAGATATCCTACAAGATAGGAGCATATGGGGCACCCACATGGAAAGTAGAACCCACCTTGCTTCAATTAACTATTTGAAGGATTAATAACACTTCAGTAATGCATGTTTAGGATCCTACAAAATAGGGATTGATGTTTACATAAGTGGAGTGGCACTACTAGTTCAATATCAGTTTAGTATCAGTTCAATTTAGTTTAGTTCAGTTTAGTTCAATTCAGTTCAGTTCAATTTAGTTCAGTTCAATTTAGTTATGGTTCAATATCTTTAGTTGCATGTAGTTATTTTGAGTTGCATGCTAGTTGACTTGAGTTTCATGCTAGTTGACTTGAGTTACGTGCAATTATTTTGAGTTACATGCTAGTTGACTTGAGTTGCATGTTAGTTGACTCAAGTTTTATGACTAATGACTTCAGTTGCATGATAGATAACAAGTGGATACTTTCAATTAAGAGTGATGATCAATCATGCATGATGTTTGCATGAATTGGTGGAGAGATATGTTTCAGTTAACTAAGATTGACTTGGGTCCACCTTGGCTACCCAAGTTGGCATCTTTCAGTTAACACCGTTTGCATGAGAAGATATTTACAAGGCTTAGTTAAGTGGATCCATTCTTGGGCACCAACTTTGAGGTGGAGTTTGCAAGATATTTTCTTAACCAAAGTTTAGTTTGGGGTGCCTAAATTGAGGAAGACTTTGGATTGACTTCTGTTTACATGGTGCAACTCTACTTTCCAAATCTAGGCGTAGGTTTTTTAGAAGAGCTTTATGCTCTTGTATTTGTACAACTCTTGTGAGTTTACATGCTCAAACTTGTCTATTTATTGCAGCAAGTGCATGAGAGTTCTATGAGAGTTTATTGCAAGTTGTGAAGAAGCATTGTTGAAGAAAAATGAAGCATATCAATCAAGGATTGATATAGTGTTATTGTAATCTTGTTCTAAGGTTAAATAACACAAGCACTATTGATTCTAGTGGAGTTTTTTTCTAAAAGGGTTTCTCTATGTATATGTTATCTCATTCTTCTACAATATTCTGTCTCTTTCTACAATTGGTAAAATTGATCTAAACAGATTAATCATACACAAATAATTGTGACAAAGAACAATTAATTAGATCTACAATCTCATAGTTTTACAAGTTTTAAGCTACAAATTTACCTTTATTTTCAACATTATGGGCACTTAAGAGTTGTTACTCCTCTTGGAATTATCTACCATTGTTTTGCTATATAAAAAATACCCACCCCTCCCGTTGCCTAGTAATATGGAAAAGCTAGTTCAGTGTTGAGGGAGTGTTGATTTTATTCATCTCTAGGTCTCTTTTTTTTCTTTCCTTCAATCATTTTGATCTTGGGTGATTTCACAACCAAATCTAACATAAGATGCATACATATATACATAATTAACCTAGACTAACTAATGATAGTTGAGACTTGTAAATTCAATTAATTGCAATTATTTTAGGAAATTAAAATGAAATAGAAACTAAAGTACTTAGAATAATGGTTAAAGAATTAGAGAACTTTGTGAACATTATGAAATATTCTCTATTATAGGTTTGGAATTATGCAATATCTTTAACATAAAAATGCCCCAATTTTGGCATTGAATCTATGCTCTATCAATGGTTGAGTTCATAGGTCTAGGTCATGTTCATAGTTGCAAATGCATCCTCTAAGTAAGGTTTCGATATTACACAATAATGAAACTCACTCTATTTCTTACCTAGTATCCCTATGTTTGCTTTGTTTTTCCTTTGTATTTTAAGAGTTATCAATATTTTAAAATACCTTGCAAGAGTTATCATGCACCAAGTCCAAGTGCCACTATTGATTTCCCTTTTAATGCTCTAAAGAGAGAGGATTTCAAATGACGGTTCAATGCGTATATTGAATGCATTAAGTGTCTTTAAATACTAACACATTACATCAAATTACACTACATATGTATATGGTTGGCTCATGCTAGGAGAATAAAGTAGGGCAATTCTCCAAATTTTAATTTTAATTTTAAAAAGTAAAAGTTGAAGTCTATAACTATGGGGTTGACCCCATGACTATGAAAATGACCACATGTGGACAAATGGTAAAATCTAGGTGGTTAATGAGTATATGGAGGTAGATGCATAAAAATATGTGCATATAAGAATAAGTTAAAGGTCAAATATAAAGAAATTTTATGTATATAAATAAAAGATTAGAAAAATTAATGAAAGTTAAAGAAAGAAAATAACCTAACTTCATGCAAAACTATACCATTTATCAATATATACATCTATCAAAATATTTCTTGAAAATAAACTTAAAATTAAATTAAAAAAATATAAATATTCAAAGTTAACTTTATATAAATTAAATTTTCATTAGATTCTCTAAGATTTAATTTTCGGTCAAACTAGGGGAGAAGACCCAGTTACCGCCCCCCATTGAATAACCGCCACTTCCATGCTCACTTAACCCCCCAAATTTTTTTTCACTTTGATCCATTAAAAAACTTTATTTGATTGAATAAATAATTACAAAAATACCAATGGCTGCTCATTATAATTACAAAAACACTAATGGGTACTCATTAAGTGTTAAAGTGAATGTTTTAGAGTGAATTTAAGGTATAAATAGTTATAATTGATTGAAATTAGAGCGGGCGGATACCGGGACATTATGTGGCAACAACTAGACGACACCTCTGAAAGGTGTTTTTTGACCTCCGTGCGCATATCCAACACTCCCACACTCTACCGAATTGCTTAGAAACCAAAACCTTAGTTATAAGCACTTAACTCGTGAGCGATAAAAACCCATAATTTTTTTTTCGATTCGACGTATGGTTTGAATTCTATGATTGCGCGAATTTAACCCTGACGGATAGTGGGTCTTCTCCCTTAGTTATAAGCACTTAACTCGTGAGCGATAAAAACCCATAATTTTTTTTTTCGATTCGACGTATGGTTTGAATTCTATGATTGCGCGAATTTAACCCTGACGGATAGTGGGTCTTCTCCCTTAGTTATAAGCACTTAACTTGTGAGCGATAAAAACCCATAATTTTTTTTTTCGATTTGACGTATGATTTGAATTCTATGATTGCGCGAATTTAACCCTGGATAGTGGGTCTTCTCCCTACAATATTTCCGCCACGAGCAGAATTAAGGTATGAAAGAGGATAGGCTATAAGTATAACATAATCGCGAGCTTGTTTTCAGTCATTGTCATTAAGACACGGGAAACTCGGAACTCCTTTCTTCATCTTCAATTTATCTAAATTGTGTTTGTGTCCATGTTGCAGGTCGTCCGTGATCGTAGTCAAAATATTTGTGGAACGCCCTTCCGTCGTAAACAACAGGTAGCTTATAATTAAGCTTAAAGTCTGTGTCTCGTATCCATTGCTGTACAAGCTTGACAGCTGTCCAGCAGTTCATGATTTATTTTGTCTCAGCCATATGAAGCGTTTCTATGCCCCATTTTAGTTGTAGATAGAAACTGAAACCCATGTCTGTGCGTATCCTAGTGATCCTTGTGCTGTATGCATGCCTTCCAGCACAAGCCCAAACAAGTTTCCGCTTCAACAAATTCAATGCATCCACCCTTTATCAGATCGAAACATCTTCAATACGGTCCGGTGCAATTTACCTCACCAATAAAACACAGCACGTGTCTGCCCGAGCTTTCCATACTCAGCCTGTGCGGATGAAAAATGTCAGGTCGGGAAATTCAAGGTCATCATTCAGCACCACTTTCGTATTTGCCATGGTTCCTTATTCTTCCGATCCTTCACACAGCAGCGGGCATGGAATGGCGTTTCTCATAACGCCCAGCAAGTCATCTGTGGGAAATTCATCAAGTCAGTTCCTCGGTTTGTTGAATAGTTCCACCGTAGGGAAGCCTGACAATCATCTCTTTGCCATTGAGTTCGACACAATACTCAGCAAGGATTTCCAAGAAACCGACGACAATCATGTCGGTGTAGATCTTAATGATCTCAAATCTGAAAAGTCTGAGCGTGCGGGGTACTGGATTGGCGAGCAGTGGCAAGAACTAGATCTCAACAGTGGACACAATATTCAGGCTTGGATCGATTACGATCATACCCAACAGCAATTGAATGTTACAATAGTAAAAGCTGGTTCACCTCGACCCAAAAAGCCTCTTATATCTCTCAAAATTACGAATCTATCCAACATTTTCGAAGAAGAAATGTACGTTGGTTTCTCGGCATCAACAGGAACCGTCGTTGAAGACCACTGTGTCCTCGCTTGGAGCTTCACCACAAATGGATCCGCGCCTGAGCTGGATATATCTTATCTCCCTTCCCTTATTAAGCGCAAGAGTTCCAACTCGAAACTTATAGCAGGTATAACTCCAACCCTCGTACTTGTGTTTATGTTTCCGATTGCAGGAGCGATTTTTTTGTGGAAGAGAAACAAGTACAGAGACGATATAGAAGAATGGGAGAAGGAGTATTGGCCTCACAGATTGGACTACAAAGACTTGCATATTGCTACCAAAGGCTTCGCAGGCGAACAAGTTTTAGGCTGTGGAGGTTCCAGTCGGGTGTACAAAGGAGTCCTCCCTACTAACGGCCTCGAAGTTGCTGTAAAATCTATGCTTAGCGAAAGCAGCGAAGCCCTGAAGGAATTCATTGCAGAGATTTCAAGTCTGGGACGTTTACAGCACCGAAATCTTGTGCAAATTAGAGGTTATTGCAGTAGGAGAGCAAAGTTATTCATAGTGTTTGACTACATGCCAAATGGAAGCCTGGAAAAGATGATATTTGACAAGACAAAAAGCGTGCTAGCATGGGCTCAGAGATACAAAATTTTGAGGGACGTGGGCGCAGGATTGCTTTATCTTCACGAAGGGTGGGAAAAAATGGTATTGCACAGAGACATCAAATCTAGCAACGTTTTGTTGGATTCTAAACTTAATGGAAAGCTGGGGGACTTCGGGCTTGCTCGTCTGTACGAACATACAGGAAACCCTCAAACTACTCGTGTGGTGGGTACGCTTGGGTACATTGCCCCGGAGCTCGTACACACAGGAAAGGCCGTTCCTAGCGCAGATGTCTTCAGCTTTGGTATTTTAATGTTGGAGGTTGCCTGCGGAAGGAGGCCCGTCGATCCCTCTTTCGATGCTTCTCAGATGGTAATGTTAGATTGGGTGAGAGAGCTGCATGCCAAAGGCAGGCTCGTGGATGCAGCTGATCCAAATCTTGGTGGTGAATATGTTGAAGATGAGATGGAGAAAGTGCTCAAATTAGGGTTGCTGTGCTGTAATTCTCAACCAGAGGTGAGACCTACGATGAGGCAAGTGTTACAGATAATTGAAGGGGAAACCTCTCTACCCAATCTACCTACATATGAGATGAGTGAAGTGAGCAGTTCATATCCAACTACAGGAGTATCTTCTGCATTGACAACGAACTCTGTAGATGGACGAGAGGACATAGTCTAAACAAACATAGCCTGCGCTAATTGTTCGATCCATTAATTAAAGTTTCCTTCTCAGATTTATTGGGAACATCTGGAATGGGAACGGGTACAGTTCGTATTTCTTTAGTGTAGACTTATTGACCGGAGGATCGCTTATTCACTCAGCTTCCATTGCCTATTTTGCGATTTTTAGACCGGTTAGAAATTTCACCTCCTTCGAGCATACTATCAAAAGGGCATCCAGCATGATGGATATTCAATACCTTTCTACATAGATGTATATATTCTTGCTGACAAACTCTCTGTTTATTCTTGTTGACAAGTGCGATGGCATAGTGTAGAAGTGCTGTGTGACTTAAATTTAGAAGAAGTTGATTAGAGTATTATTCGCACTAAAATAAAAATAGAATAATTTTGCCTATTGATATACAACCAAATCTATTTATTTGTTTTAGAATGTAAATTAGATTAATAAATACTATGTTAAATTTGTTTAATTTATTTTAATTGTAAAGAATATGTATTGAGTTCCAGATCAGTAAAGAAAAGAGAGCAAGATGATGTTATTGGGATTGGGGTTGTTTTATATTTAAGCATTTTCTATTACATATAACAATGGTTGTGTTTGGTTTCATCTAATATTTTTTTCTATGGTTTGTTCCTTAAAATCTATTTGTACTAATACATTCCATGTTTTTTACTATCATGGATGGGTCCCTCCATATTTTCTATACTCTTTTGATAGAAAATTGTCACTACTAAAATTTTCACTTGCACCTACTCCTACACTTAGATTGTCTAAAATGTGGAAAATGGTGCTTGAGATACATTTTCATATTTTCCTTACTTAGATCCCTATGATTATTCAATAGTTGAATGATGAAATATGTTTAGACGTATGGAGTCAAAACTTTAGGTGTAAGATATATTCTTCTATACTAATTGAAGACACTTATTTGTTTGATGGGTGCTCTTTTGTAGATTCCTTAGATGTACAAATGTGGGCCTTCAATCCCTATAGGGTATGTGTAAAGTGCTTGAATATTCATTCCCTTATATCATATTTTATAAGCCAATCCTAACCCTCTATAGCCATTGGAGGAAAATAAGGGTTTGTTGGATTTGAAAAGGAAAGCGCTTAAGACGGTAAAAAAAAATTGAACTTAAGGAAGATTAGTACACACAATCCTGTATAGAGAACAAGACTATATAGTACTATAACATAGAAAATTTGGCACTAACAAAAGGAAAGCTTGGTTCCTTTGAGAGAAAATTTCATTCAAATAAAATTAACTAGCTAAATTTTTTAAAGGGAAATAAACTAATGAAAATATCTAATAGTAGAAAAATAAATTAAATGTAATAACTATAGGAATGGAAAATATAAACGATAAGGAACTTGAGGCCAAAATATGAAGGTCTCCATCTTATACACCAACACTTTACATGGAAATCCTCACATCGCACTATTGTCCTCTACTAGTCACACTAAAATTTTCTAGAATGTGTGATTTGAGTTCCAAAATCTACCTAACTTGCAAGCATAGTGAGATAGGAATTTTTTGGGGGATGTTTAGGGATTTTGCTTAGTCAAATACTTAATTTGGTGTTTGCCCCTCCACAATATCCAAGATAGAGATAAATGAACTGATATGTAAATTCTCCTATCCCAATTATGCCTAGGAATGGTTAGAGCTATGAATGTATAATATTGAAACTAAAATAAAATAAAAATGGGTGTGATAATCCTAAGATTTTCAAGGGCACAAGATGAAATGAACAATATTACATCAAAGGCCTGAGAAACCCAAAGAGAACAAGATAGTTTGTGAGAGTGTTGTAGTGCAAGTTGTAACAAGTTATAGAGAGCTATGTGTGATATTGAGAGAGTTGTATGAGAGTGTTGTGAGAGCCAAGGGAAATAGAGTTTCCAAAAATGAAATATTTGTTTCAATAATGAGAAGAGGAGGGAAGAGATAGCTTTCGACAAGCCATTTGGAAGAATCTTAAGCCATTTCCATTGATTTGGGAAGGTGACAAGTGGAGAAATGTTCTAAAACAACTTTTGAATAAAAAAATTATCATGGGGCACTAGCGTTATGCATGGAAATTCATGCTAAACACTAGTTTCTAGAAATTTTATAGTAAAAATGATTTGGAACAAGAAAAATGTAAGTCTAATATAAAGGTGACATGAAAAGTGACCTTGAAAAAGGTCTAAGCACCTTGAGGAAGAATAAGGTTGATGCAAGGGTTGAAATGAGCCTACACAAATACTAATGAAATAAACACCAAAGTGGACATGAAACATAGTGTGAAATTGTAAGGCTGTGCAATTTATGACGCTACAAGTACCAATGTCCTTAATGACAAAAGTATCGTGAATGAGTGGGAGGAAGGTATTAAGGTGTGGTAGGGTTTTTATTCTTGTATCAGATGTAGGTTTAATAGGAATAATAAATTCTTTGATGGGTAAAAGTAATTAGAATTATGATTACCAAAATAGGGTGCTAAATTGATTATAAAAAAGGGTAAAGGTGATACATGTGCACCTTTTTATCCTAAATTTTCACCTCCTCTTGAACATACTCGTGAG
This sequence comes from Sequoiadendron giganteum, assembly GCA_007115665.2. Taxonomy (NCBI): domain Eukaryota; kingdom Viridiplantae; phylum Streptophyta; class Pinopsida; order Cupressales; family Cupressaceae; genus Sequoiadendron; species Sequoiadendron giganteum. Next base: position 882,672,523 of record CM021100.1, on the reverse strand, counting down.
CAACAAAAATCAATATACCTAACAAATATGATACTAGAGAGTTACGATCAATTTCATTTTCCTTTCTTTTCTTGGGCATTATCTTCAAATCTAGAACAGTCATGAGAAGATAAATTATATACACTATGAAAATATCCTAAAGATTATATTATTGATTTATAAGATGAAACCAATACAATAAATTATTCTAAAATAGAATGAAAATATTAAATTTATTTCATCATCCAATATTACCATATGATAAATATTATGTGATTACAAAATCAACAAACCATAAGTGACACGGGATTTATATGGATTAACCATTTTTGGAGAAAACACCATATGAGAAAGAGGACAAGCATGTATTAATCATTGAAGGAGAGATACATCCACACACTAACAATATAAACTCTGATAACACACTTACACCACATCTATACTTATAAAAAATATCATATAAATCTATTATTGCATACCTTTGATTTATAGGAAATAGAGAGATGAATACTAAAAATAGTTTCCTAAGACAATGTACCATCAAACTATGGTAAAATACAAAAAAAAAAATCAACATCCAAAATTAAGAGGCATTTTTTAGAATACTAAATGTAACTCCCAATAAACCATGAATAGTAAAAACAACCTCCAAACTAATAATAGATGACATCTAGGTATATGCATGGAAATGGATGACCAAAAGGGGGGTCAAAAGTGAATTTGAAGATGTGAGAAAAATAAGATTCATAGTGTTGAGAATTTGGTTTTTAAACTATTTATTTAAATAAAATGGAGAGTAGGAGGTTCAAATATGGGAAGAACAAAAAGTCTCCTAATTTTGTTAGATATATCAATATGGTGATTAGTGTGCTATCCCTAAATTGCTAGCTTTTTAAAATTATTTTACAAACCACTTTGGTTCAAATCTAGCTAGCATCACATAGTTTACATGCCTATTTTTTTGCTAATGAAACAAAGATAAATAGGGATGGAGAAATGATGCCCTTTTCCTCCTATTCTATCTAGTTCATTCGAATATGTCCTAAGAACCCTAATAGGATTGACTATCAACCTCTCAAGGTGAGTCAATACACAACTAGGAGGACTTAGGAGGGGGTGGTCTATCAGATTAAGGGGTTCACCATCAAGAAAATGCTTGGAAAAGACAATGTTTGAAAACACACTATGATATGCAAAACACATTAAATGAGTAAAATGAAGCTTACTAATATTGAAAATGAACAACTCCAAGTTAGGGTATGTGTACCTGGGAAACCTAGAAATGCCAAAAGGATTCTGGAAATGAAAACAATCCCTCAAAATAATCCATGGAGGAATAAGATGCCTTTACTCCCATCTTAGTCCTGCTACTATTTTTTGGGGTAGACACAAAATATTTGGATAATAGACCATAATCCCAAAGAATATTTGAAAGATTACACTTGGAGGACTAAGACACCTTTACTCTTGTCTTAGTCTTGATCTTAATTTCTAAAAAGTGTGAATGTGGTCCTAAGCTCCCAGATCTACTATTACTTCTCCTCAAATCTCAAGTTCTGAAACAACGATCTAACTGAATCGCCAAAAACAAAAATTACTAGGGAAAGAGGATTCACTTACTAGGCTCTTAGGGTTTTTCACCCTAAGAGCACTTGGTTTGGAAATGGCTCTCTTTCCTAGCTAGGTAGATATGGTTAGGGCTAATTTCATTGAAAAAGGGGGGAGGGATTTGATGATGGTTGTGAATGTGTGTGTGTAGTGTGGTTAAAACTGAAAGTAAAATGATGATAAACTATTCTATGAAATGAAAACAAAGAAATGTAAACTATCTAGCCTATATGTCCTAAATGAAAGCAATATAGAACGAAAATGAGAGAGTTGAGGACTTATGCACCTGGGTATTGGAAGTTGCAGATGAGTGGCCCTAGAATATTCTAGAAATTATTTGGAATATTCGCAGGGACATTCCTGCCAAGTTGGGCGACCTAGTCTTGTTGTTAGGAAAAACTATCAGAACAAGATTTTGTAAAAGGGGTGCCCAAAAATATGAAAATCCCCAAAAAAACAAGCTCAGAAGGACTAGGTTGCCATTATGGGTGACCTAGTCCTTTTCTAGGTTTTTGAGGACTTGAAAGTGGAGATTGGAGCTCTTGTTCTACACTCTGGTTCTCAGCAAGTGTCTGGTTTAGACTCTACTGAAAACGGTCTGAGAGAGGCTTCTAAGTTGGAACTAGGGCATTTGTTGACTTGAATGAAGTTGATGGGTTGAGAACATCTTCCAAGCACCTAAAAAATGTATACAAAAACCTGCAATCACATGCAAAGACCAAGAGATTTATGGGGTTAGGACATAGGGGTTTGCCTATGTCAAACCCCTTTGTAGGTGATTAAACCCAAATGAGATGAAAGAAAAGGAAAGAAAGATGGAATGATGAACTTGAAAGAAAACTTACCAATCCTTTGTTG